>SZWC01001933.1:8080-29365 GCA_023375785.1 Penium margaritaceum
ATATCTATATCTATATCTATATCTATATCTATATCTATATCTTTATCTATATCTATATCTATATCTATATCTATATCTATATCTATATCTATATCTATATCTATATCTATATCTATATCTATATCTATATCTATATCTATATCTATATCTATATTTATATCTATGGAGCATGAGAGCACATGAGAGGAGACAAGCTGGGCGGGAGAGGTCTCTGGGTCGACATGAGAGGAGACAAGCTGGGCGGGAGAGGTCTCTGGGCCGACAGCAATGATCGCCGGGTCATGATGAGCTGGAGTCCAAGAAGTGGAGGGGGCTCAAACGTACACTTTTGCTGGACGAGAGGTGCACATAGGCTCAGATTTCCCCATCTGTTGAGAAACCTCACACGTAGGAGCATGTGTGACAGACATCAACGCAATCGAGGTCAGGTCGCAGTAGGTGAGAGACTGAAGGAAGAGCGTGTCACAGGACTCAACAATGTGACGACGGGTGGGGTCTTAAAAAATGCCAGGCCTTTGATCATGGGGAGATGCCGATGAAGGTGCACAAGCAACCCCGCGGAGAGACCTTGGACCCCTGCTGATCATTGGTGTACCACACGGAAGCCACTAAGCCCCAAACACGAGCAAGATGTAGATCCACACGGTGGCCAAACTAGAGCACATACGATGTAACGTGGTCTAGAAGGGGACCGTGCGGGAGGCGGTTCCAGACCTATGTCATGTAGGTGAATTTTTCAAAGGCGAAGGATTCCGGGAGATCGCACTCAGACCACCATCCGTGCGGAAGGTATGCAGCGAGTGGCAAGACTGACGCATAGCCATCACTAGCCAGAGATGAACCGCTAGAGCGGCATCACTCTTCTGCCGTAGGCTGTAGACCCACCACATCCGGGTAAAGTCATCGGTCAGGGTTAGGACGTATTGGCCCCGATCGGACAAAGACAGGAGAGGGAGAGGACCGAGAAGGTTAGGATGGGCCAGCTCGAGAGGACAAAGGTCTCGAGAACGGGAGTCAGGTTAGGTGCAGCAATGCATCTTACCCTGAGCACGGAACAACCAATCAGTGCTGGGCGGCTTCTTGAAAGAGGCCGTGTCAAGACCAAGTGCGGGTTGTGACCTCATGAGCTTTGACATAGCGTCAAAGCCGACATGACACAGACATCAATGCAGCAGGCGCTGGTGCTCAGCAGACAGGTGACCAGTGACAAACACACGAGCAGGAGGGGAAGGCAAGCAAGGAGACGAAGAGATACGAGGAACACAATATAGATTATCCACAACAGAGGCATGAAGAACAACAATGCGAGTGTCGAGAGTAGACATTGTCGTGGAGTTTGCAGTGTGCTCCACAGAGAGTCCCATTAGAGTGCAGGCACGCACAGAGTGCAAGCTGAGCTCAAGGTCAGGCACAAACAGCACGTTGGAAAGATACAAGGGGCTAGTTGGACCATCAAAGCACACAACCCCAACACCCTGAACTGGCAAGGACTGACCACAGCATGTGCGAACAGAACGAACTGACGCCACAGGATCGAGGAGAACAAAGTCACTACGACGACATGTCATGTGGTGAGTGGCACCGGAATCGATGATCCATGTACCACCCGAATCACGACTGGAGGAAGTCACTGTGCAACGAGCAAGCACTCGAGAGGAATGCAACAGAGGATGCGGCAGGTGTGCCGGCATCTCTGAAATTTGCAAAACAGGCGGAAGATGCATGCAACATACACAGTGTGGGAGAGGGGAGTGAGACCTCCGCTTCTCCATATTCTTCAAAAGAGGGGGCACAGGTGCATGGAGAGTGCAATGAGGGAGCCAAGACCAAGGGACCGGCATCAGAAGACCTCTCCATAAGGGGGAGGCATGCGCGTTGAGGATGTGCAACGAGGCAATGGCATCACCGCTGGGGGTAGCTAGAGGAGCAGTTGTAGCTGCAGCATCATGGATCCCGTGAGACTAGTTGCAATGAAGTGCAAGCCAGTACTGACGGTACAGGCGGCAACAGCTTGGACAATGCGGCAAGCACAAAGGTGGTGCCGGCAAGAGCCAAGAACAGCAGAATGAAGGTACTACAAGAAGGCGGGGAACATGTGCAGCACGTTCGGCCAAGCTTGCAAGGTGCTGCAGGTGTTAATAAACCAAAGGCACTAGAAGCACATGCGGAGGCGATGGAGGACATAAAGGAAGGTCCAAAGTCTCCGCACACGGGGGAGGATGCCGCAAGAGGAGCAGGTATCCCACGTGAGGGGGGGCAGACTTGCAAGGAGGGAAGGGCTGCCAGGTCGTCTCAGAGAGGTGACCAACTGTCGCGGCAAGCAGCAATACCAACACAACAGAGGTCACAAGGCAGGCCACGGGGGCGCTGCCAAGTCCCGCACAGGGGCGCAAGTAACGATAGTGGGGATCGAGACGTCCATCACTATGTGTTGTGATTGGTGTAGGAAAGCTGAGGAGAGTTTCTCATAGCAGCAGCTTGGCCGGGCAGCGGAGCATGGCAGATGTTCAAGGACAGAGCATCATGGTTGCGGTGCAGGGGGGAGATTGTTAGAAAACGGGTACCCCTTGCCATGGCTGCCGTGGATCCATTCCCTGGTTCGGCCATTGGGGAGTGGTCAAAAACCTTATCTGATTTGAGATTTGGATTCCTTGGAATGTTCTATGCAAGATTGAGCTTTGAATCACTCAATTGGAGTGAGTATTCAAAATGATAGCCCCACCCGAAGGTCGGGTGGTCGGTGGGTGGAATCTGGGTCTGGGTCATGGATGACGGTATAGTTCCACCGCGGTGGTCCGAGTTCGACTACAACGGGCTCCAAGGGCACAATGGCCATAAAGGAAGGGATGTGGGAGGTCTCCTGGACCAGGGCGAGCCTCCCCCCACGTTTGAGAGGCAGGAAGGGTGCTTCGACAGGTCACTGTCGAAGCGCCTCCAGTCACCTCCGTTCGTGGGCATGGTGGGCGGCTCCACCATGGGTTACTTTGACGGCCATAGCAGGGGCTCTACTGCTCTGTTTAGGCGTGCTTGGATGCGTTGGAGAACTCTTATCATAGGGTATAAGAATATGATGTAATCTAAGTATGAAAAGAAAAAAAATTCCCACTTCAATTGAGTGCAACTGCTTGTGGCTCATTTATGCCCATTCTGGACTATGATGCTTGGACTCCATACTCTTCCACCTTGGTTTGCATTGGCTATTGAACCAGCGTCAGCGCGCTCCACAGAAGGCAAGGAATATTTGGGTTGCTTTGACTCCTCTTTGGCCTCTTTGGACAGAATTCCTGACATAGGCCGTCCTCCTCAGCAAAGCTGGCAATGGGGCAACTCCGCGGTGTGCCTCCTCCCTACGTGTGCTGGCATGCGTGTGGATGGCCATCATGTGTGTATGTTAATCCAATCATCAGCATTCCATGACACGGGAGAAGAATACTAGCGCCACAAGTTGTGTTACACCAGGAAAATGCACGAAGTTTTGGCCTGCGGGGTTTTCTCGGTGAGCCCTTCCAGAGGACTGAGAGCCCCAAACCTGGGTGTCGTCAAATTTTCCTTATTACTGGACCATACCAAAATACGGACGTTGCAAACGCAGTAATGCAGTCAGAATAATCTAGAAAGTTACTAAAGCAAGGTTATGGCTGCCTGAACCTTGGCAAACTCTATCTACTCAGAGTATCCGCCTATGACTGTCGGTGACATGATTGATAGTGGCTGCTGCCGATGGAGCAGGACACGCTCTGCTACCAAGTGGAAGACTTCACACGAGAAGACGGAAACCACGCCTCTCACCACGATGTGACACCCCCTCTATTGCTCAGTGCCCACCGTTGTCAACGTCTTCCGAGTCAGTAATCTACACAAGCATGTACACTAGGCGAGAGATCATAGCACAGATCAGTGAGACAGCACACATGTAAATCACAACACTCATCCATGACCGTGGGCAACACTGTATATACATTTTCAGAGATCATCTATTGCCACTACACAGCACAAGTCACGCTCCCCCATGCTCTCATGCCGCCATAGTCCAGCAAGTCCACACAGGAGTGAGGATGAGCACATGAAGAGTGAAGGCATGCATGAGGCAGCACAGGGTAACGGAACGCATACATACAAGACAGTTCACTTACGGATGTAGACTAACCAAACTGACAGTCTTTTTGAGTGATGCATGATTAATGACCTTGGTAAGAAACTCAGCTAGCTTACCCACGGTCCCGAACCACACAATCCACATATTGTCCTCATGCAATAGAGTGCGTACGTTCAGTATCAGTGTAGCCTTTGGTGACTACGGATGATTGGTGGCATAACTTCAATCTATAATGTGGGGTTGAGACAACGTATCATAGATCACTGAATTTAGGTTCAACTGATGTAGGGACTGAGAGAGTTGAGCCAGTAGGTTCAGGGCTAAGGCAATGTCTGGTAGTGTGGTCTTGGCAAGAAAACTGAGTGACCCAATGACACAAATAAAGGTAGTCACGTCCACACTCGCACCCTATGTGTCAGCATCAGAAGCTTTTAGCGTGATCTGGCCATCTGGGGTTATGGGAGTGGATGCACTTGGTAAAAGGGCAGGAGATCCGAAGCCAAAGTCTGCATGTAGGCTGCCCGATGCACATAGAGAATTCCATGGGCACGGTCGCACTTAATTTCCATGCCCTGAAGTACCTGTGCAGGTCTAAGGTCTCCCATGTTCTATGTAGATAGTAGCAGACCCTTGACTCGCTGGAAAATGACAATGTCAAGGGATGTGATGAGTAGATCATCCACATAGACAAGTACGATGACAAGGGTAGTTTCCACTAAGGTAAAGAAGAGAGCTGGACCTGTGGCACTGCGCATCGAGCCACCCTTCAAGAGGGTGCGGCTGGTTTTTGTGTTCCAGTACCTAGGCGATTGTTTGAGGCCATAGAGGACCTTCTGTAGTCACCAGAGAAAACCAATGTCATCCTCAAAACCTGGGGGCTGGACCTTGTAGAGCTACTCCCCATTGAGAGCGCCATGTAGGAAGGAATTGCTTATGTCAATCTGGTGGAGCTTCAAGCCATGCTGTGTGACCATGCTATGAAGCGCACGACTGCAGGTGACATGGCCAAACGGTGCAAAAAACTGGTTTTTCCTCCTGCTACGTCAACCAAAGTGGTCCACTCCTCGTACCTGTGCAAAGCCTTTGGTAGTTAGCCATCAGAAAACAGCCCCCGGAAGGTGGCAGTTCCAACGTGACCCAATGGCTCTGCACTTGGTATTCACAGTTTTCTGTTTTGTGTGCGTGTTTTGAGTCTAAGCGTGAGCTTTCTGGTCGCCTCACGCTATGTTTCTAAGAGTGGAATGGAGTTGTGAGACAGTCACTTTTGGCGACGGAACAACGCAATTTTCCATTAGTTTTTTTAACCTAGCCATGATCTGAAAATTTGTAGGGCTAGTCATGATGAAACCAACGCATCAATCCGTGTGTTATTCAAATCACCATACCTCCTGCTACATCAACTGAAGCATGGCACCCCAATCCAGCCGCTCAGTCGGCGGTGCACACCACGTCACCTGTCGATGCGCCCTCACACATCAAGGACCCATCAAAATGCCTTTTTGGAGGCGCAGATGTCCCTACACGTAGTGGCGGTGCCCCTTGTGCCTTTGGATTCGGTTTTAACGAGTTAATCATCGAGTTTGGTGATGAGGATTGGTGTGGTTTGAAACCTGTGCGCGGACCTACAGTTGGAATTTTGACCGTGTCCTAGAGTAACAAAACATACCTCTGAGTTTCGGACTCTGAGCCAGGATTTTGGCTAAGTCCTTCAGTAACAAACTGTACTTTTGACATCTGGAGAATCATTCACCGGATGCCTCGACAGCCTTCCAGAGCAAAATCCCCAGATGGACATTTGTTACTCAATCCGGTCGATTTTTCACCAGCAGTCAAACCGCGGCCAACTCCTAGAGCCGCCGCGCACACCCCAACTTTTGAAGCCCATACTACTCTCGTTACTTGTCTGATTCCGGTGAAACACATTCCGTTGGATTCAGCGACTTGTCGAATTTCAGGGGCTATCCTCCACTTTTGGATCCGAGTAATCCTTGAGCTATTAGATCCAACAGCAATGATTTTCCTCTCTCTGGCAGCTCGCTGGCGCCTCTCAGTGCCGCACTTGGGCATGCAGAGGGCCAAATCTTCAACGCACTCCCCCCCTTTCACCTGCCATTCCCGCTGCTCCTGCTTGCTCTCACTCATCTTCCATTGCATCCTCCAGCCCATCATAGCTGGTCATTCCAAGCCCAGCCAGGATTGTTACGTGTCGATCCATGGGTCTTGCTCTGGTCAAGCTATCCACAAGCGTGGTATGTGTGCTACAGTGCTGCAGCACAACGTGCCCCTTTTCAACCATGTCTCGTGCGTAGTGATAACGCACATCGATGTGTTTCATCGTCCTCTGTTGCGTCAGGTTGTTGGTCAGCGAGATTGAGCCAGTGTTGTCCTCTTGCACCACCGTAGGCTCTTGTTGCGGCACGCCCAACTCCCCCAGCAACCTGCGGAGCCACACTACCTCCTTGACCGCCTCGGCCAACGCGGTGTACTCTAATTCCACTGTGGAGGTGGCGATGTAGTCATACTTCCTACTGCACCACGAGACCACTGCGCTTGTGAGGAAGAACACGTAGTCGAATGTGGACTTTCGCTTGTCCACATCACCAGCGTAGTTTGCATCCGTATAGTAGACCAGACGTAAGGGATCCATCCGCCCCTTGCCGTCAAACCTCAAGCGTGCACCACTTGTAGGTAGTGGAGGATGCGCTTGACAACTTGCCAGTGTTGTGGCCCTGGATCAGCCATGGACCTGTTCACTTGGCCCACCACGTAGGCCAGGTCATGAGTCGCCACCATGGCGTATATGAGGCTGCCCATTTCCGATTGGTAGTACACCCCTGCCATATCCTCCCCCTCTTCTTTTGTTTGCGACGCCATTGCCGTACTCAGTTCATAGGCCGTGGAGACCGGACTACCAACTGATTTGCATTCCCCCATGCCGTACCGCTTGAGCACCTCGACCACGTATTTGGCCTGCCCAAGCTTAAGGGCATGCCTTACAGTTCTGCATGATGCTCACCCCAAGGTAGCACTCTAGCTCCCCCATATCCAACATCTGGAATCTGCTGCGGAGCAGCTCTTTCAGCCGCTGCAGGCTCAAAAGATACTTAGAGCACAAAATCAGGTTGTCCATGTCGAGTGTGGCAATCTAATGGAGCTGTTTTCCATGTCCCACGTACACGTGATCCGACTCACAGCGGTTGAAGCCAAGTTGTGCCATGAATCTCTCCATCTCTTGGTACCAACATCTGGACGATTATTTTAGCTCGTACAAGGACTTCCGCATCTTGCACACCTTTCCCTCTAGTGCCTCCACACCCTCTAGCACATCCATGTAGATGTTTTTGTCTATGATTCCATTGAGGAATGACATCTTTATGTCCATTTGGTGGAGCTACATGTCCTTCGCGGCCGCCACACAAGGATAGCCGGGATGCTTGTGAACTTGGTGACGGGAGCGAATGTCTCATCGTAGTGCTCACCCTTCCACCGTGCATATCCATTTGCCACCAGCCGCACCTTGATTTTTTCAACCACACCTTCCTTTGTGAACTTGATCTTAAAGACCCACTTTGAGCTGATGACCTTGGCATCTTACGGCCTGTCAACCAGCTCCCACGTGTCATTCTTTGTGATGGATGCTAGCTCAGACTTTATCGCTGCATCCCATTGATCTGCTTTGGGCCGCGCAAGTACCTCTTGCACAAGTCTTGGCTCCATTGATGCAACCAGCGTGCACCGCATCATTCTAATCCATCGACCGATGCTTGTGTCGAAGTGCTTCCCCTATATCAGCTGCCTCCCACAGTGGTGCGGCAGTTTTGGTGGTACATCGTTGCTCTGCTGCAATCCCTCCAACTCTGCACGCTCTAGTGAATCATCAACCGGAAGGTTCCCTGAGGATCTTTCTTACTCTAGTGAAACATTCCCCGAACGGACGGCACATGCAAATGATTTTCCACCGACGCCCGATGCGCACTCTGTCGGGAATTCTCGCCTTGGCACCCTTGGTGCCTCATCGACCTTGTCCTTCCGGTGGATCTCCTCATTAGCTTTATTGTCGTTGGATTCGTCCACTTCGCCTGCCACCGCTGGTGCTCCATCGCGCTCTGATGCCACATCCTCAACTTCGGCATCAGCTGACTTCTTCTCGTAGTCAAGGAGCCGGAACGACTCCTCCGTCTTTGAAGAGTCCGCCACATCCACGTCGTTGTTGCTGATGTAGGTCTGTTGCTTGTAAAACTCAACATCTCAGCTTCGAGTTACCTCCTTCTTGCACATGTCGTAGAGCCGGTATGCCTTATGCGTGCTTTTATAGCCAAGGAAGAGTTAAGACTTTACCCGCGGCTCTAGCTTGCTATTTCGCCGATGTGCAGCCTGCACCATTGCGTGCGCCTTGCCCCCGAAACACTTTCAGGTACACCATAGTTGGCTTGCGCCCGCTCCAAACCTCTTACGGCATCGTCTAGTTACTCTTCTCCTTTAGCACTGCTGTTGGGGTGAGGTTGATGGTGTAACTTGCCATACGCAGAGCTTCTTGGCACCCTTTTCATCGTCGCCATGTCCGTCACCTCCCTTGCCCACGCTTCCGCCACCATGCATGTTGGTGACGAGGGCCAATGAGGAAGACAAGGATTCCTTGCAGCTACGTCACTATGCCTTGTTGTAGATGTACTCTACGAATGCGCCATAGGTGAGCTTGTCCTTTGTCCATCCTCCCAAGACGGTGATGAGAGGGCTCCAACTGTCAGGATGGGTCATGAGGAGGGCCATTGTCTGTAACTGCGTGTCGATCTTCTATCCCACGTTGTTGCACTGTGAGTCAAGCAACTCGATC
The DNA here is from genome assembly GCA_023375785.1 of Penium margaritaceum. Lineage (NCBI taxonomy): Eukaryota > Viridiplantae > Streptophyta > Zygnematophyceae > Desmidiales > Peniaceae > Penium > Penium margaritaceum. Next base: position 17,011 of record SZWC01001933.1, read on the forward strand.
TGCTACATCGCGGGGATGACATCATCTCCCTCCTCGATTCTCATTGTCAGGACTCGGTTCATTGTAAAGATATTGTTCACCGGTGACTTGGATTGATGGATGGCGCAGAGTTTTGGCCAAGCCTCGGCTGCCAACTTGCAGCCTTGGAAGTAGCCCTACAGCGACTCATCCATCCTAGACACCAGCAACATGAGTGCCTCCGTGTTCTTCACTGCAAAGGCCTCATTATACGCTTTCGTCGTCGTCGCTTCATCGAGGATTTCCATTCCGTTCATTACCTCCAGCAGCTTCTTATAGGCGAGGTACAGCTCAAAGGGCCACCTCCATAGCCCAAAGCCAGGGCCGCCCGTATACTTCTGGATGGGTTGTGTCTCCTTCTTTGCCATTTGTGGAGTCTTCTACTCTAGGACCTCAGAGTTTGAGGATGATGTCGTCCCCGACGATAAATCCCGTCCGTCGCAAAAACCGTGAGGGAAGTTTCGACTCGTTAAGGCAGTGGACCCATAATCCTTTGTCAGGAAAATGGCCCCCAGAAGGTGGCATTTCCAACGTGCCCCGATGGATCTGCACTTGGCATTTATGGATTTCTGTTTTGTGTGCGTGTTCTCAGACAAAGCGCGAGCTTTCTGGTCACATCACACTATGTTTCCGGGAGTGGAAGGGAGTTGTGAGACAGCCACTTCTTGCAAAGGAAACAATGCAATTTGGCAATAACTCAATTTGGCAATCGCTTTTGAACATGAACGTGCTGAAAACTTGTAGGGCTAGTCATGAGCTCTCCTACACACCGAACAGTATACGATTTGGATCACCGTAGCTCTCGCTGCGTCAGTCAAAGCATGGCACCCCAATCCAGCCGGCGACGCGTACGACGTCGCCCACCGAGACGCCCTCACACATCAAAGACCCATGAAAGCACTCTTCCGGAGGCGTAGATGCCCTACACATAATGGAGGTATCCCTTGCACGTTTGGGGTCTGTTTTTGATGGGTTACTCATCGAGTTTGGTGATGGGGATTGGTGTGGATCAAGATCTGTGCGCGGACCTGCAGTCGGAATTTTGACCAATTCCCGGAATAACAAAACGTAATACTGAGATTCAGACTTCGAGCCAGGATTTTGGCCAAGTTCCTCAGTAACAAACTGTATTGCTGAAATCTGGCAAAACATTCACCGGACGCCTCGGCAGCCTTCCGGAGCAAGATCCCTAGATGGACATTTGTTACTCGTTCCGGTCGATTATTCACCGGTAGTCGAACCACTGCCAACTCCTAGAGCCGCTGCACACACCCTAACTTTTGAAGCCCATATCTCTCCCGTTTTTTTTACGATTCCGGTGAAACAACTTCCGCCAGATTCAGTGACTCGTCAACTTTCAGGGGCTATCCTCCATTTTAGGATCCAAGTAATCATTGAGCCACAAGATCCAACTGCGAAGATTTTCCTCGCTCTGGCGGCTTGCCGACACCTCCCAGTGTTGTCCTTGTCCAGCGTGCTGTCTAGCTTCCACTTGTGATGAAAAACCCACTTGGCCCCAATGGCTTGACAACTTGGGGGCAAGTCCACCGGCTCGTACACAACATGCTCATTGATAGCAGCCAGTTCCTCCTTGCAAGTAGCTTCCCACTAGGCAGCGTTAGGTGTGGCCATGGCCTCACGGAGGCTCTGTGGATTGGCTGACTGCAAAGATGGCCTGAATTTCAACAGATGAGTGCTGCCAAGGCCCGTTGCAGCACGCAAAAATGAGACAGAGACTACACGTGGATGCTCCTACAGAATCAGGGCATAAATCAATGCGGATCCAGGATTAGGGTCAGATGTGAAGACAACAAGGGCAGTTAGACACAAGGCCTTTGTCCCTGGATCTCCACTCACCATAGTGTGATAAGGGGGTGTGGGATAGAGGCTAGTGGCTGGGGACGGCCGAATGATGGTATGGTGCATGCCTGATGGAGGCACTGGGATGCGTGAATAAGGATGACCAACAGGAGGACGTGAGTACATCTGAGCAGTATGAGAGGACTGGGTGTGCCTGGGTCGCTCCAATGGAGTGACTAACACAGGAAGAATGCTTGACTGTTTGACTGAGACAGTGACCAGAGTGACTGAATCCGTCGCCTGGGGGGCGGAGACCATGGCTGAAGAAGTGAACTCCATGCCCTGGTTGGCAGAGTCAACCGCCAAAGAGGTGGACTCCGATGTGTGGTCAGTAGTCTCAGGAACAGACTCAGATGGAGAAACTGGTGTGATGGGGGAATCTAGTGTGTGTGGAGGCGTAGATGACTCAGTGGAACCAAGGACTCTGGACATTTATGGACTGGGAGCAATATCGTACACTGTTGCAGAATCTCCCCCACGCGATGGCGGCGACATCTCTGGCAGGGTCCCTGTACGAGAAAAAGGGAGATCGCTTGAAAAAGGATCCTCAAAGAACGGGGCGTCACGCGACTCGATGATGCGATGTAGATCAGGATCCCAGGACCTCAATGTATTCGACTGAAAAGACACCGCAAGAAAAGTACAGAGTCAACCACTAGGAGCCAGCTTACTGTCACGCTGGTCCTCCAAGAGCCAGACGCTGGCAGCGCAACCCCAGACACGCCCAGGTCAAAGATCTGTGTGCTACCCACACCAAAACAGGTAGGGAGTAACAGGTCAGGGCAATGGACCATGCAGAGCTCTAATCTAAGCCCAGGTCATGTACGGCATGGCCTCAAAGAAGAAGCCCTAGGGTAAACGAGACTCACTTCGAATAGTGCATCAACCATGGTACGGTTCAAGCGTTCCTAGACATCGTTTTGCTCCGGAGTGTAAGGTGCATGTTTTCTCATGTCTGACGCCATGGCTCCTAAGAAAAGCATCCGCCTCTCCCATGAACTCACTACCTCGGTCAGAACGGAAGCGGGAAAGGGGATTACCACACTTGTGCTCCTTAGCGAGGAGCCAATCACGAATTGCGGCTGCTGCATAATTTTTTTGTCGGAGGCAGAACACTTATCGAAAACAAGAGTAGTCATTAGTCAGGGTGAGAACCAGTGTTGATCCGGGGTTCCGAGGTGACCCTATCACCGCGGCCACAGAATTGCAATCCACATTGATGGGGCATCGATGTGGATTGCGCTCGACTTTGACGACCGCGCGGCTCTCCAAGCTCCTCCCCCCCCCCCCCCCCCCCCCCCCCCCCCCCCGCCCCGTTGTTCCCCCGCCACCCGCCCTGACAACCGACCAGGTCTGACACGGCCAGTCAGTCAGCACCTCTTCCGGAAAATTGGGGTGACCTCCCCCCCCCCGCTCCCCATCCCATCCGAGCTCTCCCAGTTCAAACACCACACTTATGTTATAGCCATTCATTTTGTGAAGGGTTTGATTGCTAAATAAGGCGATTCATCTGTTCAAAATTCCAAATCGATTCGTTTCGGATGCAAACTGCATAGTCAACATTCAAACCTCAAACTTTGAGCTTTGAATTTCAAACTTCAAACTCCGAAGTCTGATTCGGGATTCCAAACTTCAAATTTCTGACATCGAGCTTCAAATTTCAGACTACGTATTGCAGAATTCACTTTTTGTGGATCGAATTCCAACATTCGAGCTACGAACCTCAATCCTCCAGCTTGGAGCAAAGACGTGCGCTCAATCAATGTCGAGCCTAGAACTTCTACACAAGTTTTGCTGGCTTGAACTCGATCAGGGATTTGAACCTGTGTTTTCCAGCTGGCAGAGCCCTGGATAGAACTTTGTAATGCGTCAAATGCAGCTTAAGTGAGTCAGCGCGGCTGACCACGTGAGACTGCCAAAATTCGAGCAACCACGGAGATGACCCACAACTGCATTTGCAAAAAAAGAGGGGATTCAACGCGTATAAGGCTTCCAGGACAAGCCAAAAACAGCACAGTCCCACCCCAGTAGAGCCCGAGGTTCCTGGGTGGCCGATGTGGGAGGGATCACATTGATGTACCGGGTTGGACATCGATGGGCAGGGGTTTGGGGTGGCCAGGTCAACACTGGTGAGAACGCAACGACCATGCTCAGTAACAGAATCGACAGGCAAAGGACCCATGAAGTTGAAATAGACCAGCTCAAGCAGGTGGGAGGCGTGGAAAGAGGAGACAGGAAAGATGACCTGCGAATCTTGCCCTGACCATAGTGTATGCATTCAGTTTTGCAAGACAGTGGAAAGGTACTTGGATCGAGGCCAAGGGAATGCTCCGTGCAGAGCATGCTCTAACCAGCAGACATGTGTACATGGCACAGGCACCGGTGGATAAGGTGAGTATGTTGCGGGGACAAAGTGTTTGTGACAAAGACATGCATCCCATCTGAAGACAAGGGTGAGGACACAGAAGAAACAGACAAGTGATGTACCACAAGTCTATACGAGAATCGGCACACAACATCACATGACCAGACAGACAAAGAGTGGTAGTTTCGACGCCATGAGAGTGCAATACATCCATGCTCATGCGGTTGAGAGTGGTGACAAAAAGAAGGCTGAGCTCAAGGCCAGGCACATGAAGCACATAAGTGACATAAACGTCGCTAGACGGACTCCAAAAAAAGACAAGACCAATACCTCAAATAGGAAGTACCTGACCAACCCAGTCCAAACACTCTGGGCATCGCCAACCAGGCCGAGCATATTGGAAGCCTGAAGACAAGACGTCGTGTGATGCGTAGCGCTGGAGTCAATGATCCAGGTGCCATCAGGATCACAGATAGATGCAGTAAAGTTGCACCAAGCGGCCAGAAGTGACACGGGCAACGGGTGATGTGTATGAGACTGAGAGGAAAAGCATGCCTACCAATCGTCAAGCCAAGCTGGATCATCCAAGATGGGGGTAGGAATACAACGGCCATCCACCGAGGAATCACTGTGGAGGGCAGTCTTATTCTGACTATTGTCTTTGTCCTCCTGACTAGCAGAAATACAACTCGTACTTCCCTGGGCTTGAAAGAGACGCTACGGTGCTAATGCAACAGACCACGCTTCAAACGGTGGTCAAACGGCCATGAAAGGTCCAGATCTAGTTTTGCATAAGAAGGAAAAAAAAAGACAAGTGTCTGAGTAACAGGTAACAGCCCTATTACGGCCGGGGCTCGCTAGTCGAGCCTCACCCGTCGGCCGGCAAGCGAAGCTCACTGGCGCAGTGCGAGGTCGAGGACAAACTCGCCCTTCGAGCCGGGAAAGGCGCGGCACTAGCCGCGCTGACCTCAGAATGGCCAGCCTGGGCCAGAATTAAACTAACCTATTCTAGGCCTAGAAAACAGCAACAACGAGGTCTCAACTAGGTTTGCTAAAAAAAGTCACACTATGATCTACTGCAGGTGCGAGGAATCAAATAGGTCTTCGAGCAGGCATGGGCCGACGGCCGGCGGGAGACAAATGACGGCGCGGCCAAGGAGAGGGAGGCCGTGCGTCGTAGCATGTCTCTGAATCTAGAGTGGATCACCACCAACCGTCGGATCCGCATGCACTGCACACCCACGGCCACACACAAGGCATGGAATAAATACACAGGGTTATCAGGGCTGACAAGGGGAGATATTGAGGCAGTACAAGATGACCTGCTCTAGCTGGCGCTCACAAGCGGAGGGCCTAGGAGTCAAGAGGTACTGCAACGTGGTCATGCCGGAGAGAGGCGCTGAGGTGCAACTCAACTGCGACGGTGGAGGTGACCACATCCGATAAGGAGCCCATGCAGCAACGGGACTGACGAAAGGCATGGGAGGAGCCGGGAACCCAGCCATAGCTGCTGCGGTGCCGATGGAGGAGGCGGCCACTGAAGAAGTGGAGGAAGCACCAACAAGAGAGGCAGTGGTAGCTGCAGTGGTACCAAGGCGCCGCTTACGCTCACGACGCATGGCGTTAACGATATGAGACTCGTAAGTGGGTGATGGACAGGTGTACAAGCCATGGCCTGTCTGGACGCAATCATTGCCAAAAAGAGAGTTGTGGCTGGAGGAGCTACTGACCAATGCCTCCTTGTTCCTCCCCTTCCCTTTCCTCCCACGTCCCCCTCTGTTAAGGAAAACACCACGCATAGCTCCAGCTGCATCTGAGGTCCGCACGACGGTCTCGCAGGAGAGGCGGAGCTGAATGCAGCAACTGTGTTTGTATCTCCATCGTACAGGTGGGTGTCCTGAATCTCCTCCTCCCATGACAAGAACCGAGGAATAAAACCAGGAAATCAGAGTTCACTGGGACGCCATAGGCTCCAAAAGCTCGAGGTCGAAGTCGACGAGGATCTTTGCATAGTCGGGAGTTGCGCCATTCTTGATGGTGAGGAAAGCGGCTAGTGGAGGTGGACCAGCCTTACCTAGCCGGCAAAGAAGATCCAGCACATGGCATCAATAGGCAGTGACAGGCTCGGAGTCACCCATCTGGAGGTCGCTGAAGCTCCTCAGAAGGACAATTACGATAGCCTTGCTAGCCTCCAAGTCAGAGGAACACAAGATCAGGTTGTCCACATAGAGCGCAATGATCTGTTGGAGCTGTTTGTTGTACCACACGTACACGCTGTGATCAGATTCACAATGCTTGAAGCTGAAATACACCATGTAGCCATCTATCTGATGCTACCAGCACCGGGATAACTGTTTTGACACTTACAAGGAATTGCACAGCCCGCAAACCTTGCCCTCCGGCATGTCCACCCCCTTCAGAACCTCCACAAAGACCTCCTTGTCGAGGATTCCATTAAGGAATGCTATTTTGACATTCATTCGGTGGCAGCTGCCACCACAAGGATCGGCAGGATGCTCGTGAACTTGGCAACTGGGAAAAACTTCTTGTCTTAGTGCTTATCCTTGCACTGTGGAAACCCCTTTGCAACCAGCCAGACCTTGCAATTATCTAGTTAACCCTCCTTGGTATACTTCACTCTGAAGACCCACTTGGAGCAGATGAATTTTGTGTTGAAAAATTGCCCCTCCGCATGCCCAAGTGCGGCGCCGGGAGGCGCTGACGAGCCGCCAGAAAATCAAAACTCCTCTCCGGCGGATCTTGCGACTCAAAATTTGCTCGGATCCTAAAATGGAGGATTGCCCCTGAAATTTGACGAGTCGCTGAATCCGGTGGAAGTTGTTTCGCCGGAATCAAACAAGTATCGAGGGAGATATGGCTTTCCAAAGTTGGGGTATGCGCAGCGGCTCTGGGAGCCGGCTGCGACTCGAAATCCGGTCGATAATCAACCGGACCGACTAACAAAAATACCATCTGGAGAAAATGCTCCGATAGGCCTGCCGAGGCGTCCGGTGGATGATCCACCTGATCCGGCGGATCATCCACCGGATCCAGTAGTGCAGGTTGTTACTGAGGGACTTAACCAAAAACCTGGCTTGGCGTCCAAGACTCAGTAGTACGTTTTGTTACTCGGGGACTTAGTCAAAAATCTGACTGCAGGTCCGCGGACAGGTTTCGAACCTCGTCACACCCCATCACCAAACTCGACCCAAAAGTGGGCAGGGTGCGTGGAAACAGTGCACGGGACCCCAAAATCACGTGCAATGGGATCTGTGCCTTGGGAAAGGCGCTTCGCACGTGAAGGAAGGTGCCACGGTGTGTGCGCGCCATGGAAGCGTTGGGCGTTTCTGTGGTGGGTGAGACCTGCACTTCGGCAAGCATAACTTAGGCTACGCTTGGCCGAATCGCGCACGGTTTGGTGCGTTGGAGAGCTCATGACTAGCCCTATAAATGTTTTGATCATGTCCATGTACAAAACATAACGCAAAATGACGTCATCCTCTTCGCAAAACTGACTGTCTAAAATCCTATCTCACATAGCGTGAGGCGACCAGAAAGCTCACGCTTCATCTCCGAACTTGCCCAAACATGCCGTGCAAATTCTAGACGGCCAGAGCCACGCTGGAACAGAATTTCCAACAAAGGGTTATGGGCCCACTTAGCTTACAGCTGAAAACGTTTACACGGCTTCCGCGAGCAACGAGATGATGAGGAGAGGTGATCGCCACGGTGCACGGTGTGCACGCAACGAGTGACAAGAGAGGCCGATGCTGGGCTCTCTGCATGCTCAGGCGGTCGTGGTACGAGGAAAACAGTGTGGCAGGAGGCCTGCCACATCGAAGAGAGCAATTGCTGCAATGGGTCCTTGCGAGAAGGCGGGCGGCGTGAAAATCCACGCCGGTGGCACCAGGCTTCTCCATGTAGCATTGCAGCAGGCTCGGCTGAGCCATGCTATGAACTGCCTTGAGGCGGTGAGATGGGCAGAAATCAGCCATGGCGCTCGGTCCTCCGTTCGACTCGTTGACTCCTATGTTGGATTGCCTCAACCCCTCCGAGGCATCCACACCCACGTGGAGGAGCGCTTGCAGAAGGTCAAGTGGAACGCGCATCGCTTCTGTGAGCATGCCGTCGTGACTACCTGCCGCAACAAGGCGCTCGTGGTGGCTTTGCCCAGCGGCAAGGCAACCCTTCACGCATCAAGTGGAGTGCAACGAACAGAGCAGCAGACCATGACAGGGCGCGGGACGGCGTCTTCATCCGCCTATGGCGGCCGCCATCAAGCTGGAGACGGCGACACGGGGAGCAAGACGCGTCCAACCGGCACCAATTGTCGTGGTGCCACGTGGAGGGCCAGACGGCGTGGTGGCATGTCATGCCACATGTGGGTGACGTGCGCAGCGGAAGTCGTGGACCTTGCCAGGATCACGGGAGGAGGACGACACACCGGGTCCGCAGTCATCATGCGCCGGGGTCCGACGCTCCAAAACTGAGGAGCGAGGTTGGCCGTCATTGAGGACGGCCGGGTGGCATGTTGGAGGCATGCCCAATCTCCACAAGTGACCTAGCCGGAGTAGAGAGGCGGAGCTTGCGTTGGAAAGCTGGCCGGAGGAAGCTGCGGGACAAGCTGCTGGAAGCGCCAGAGGAAGCGACCCGCAAGCTGCCGGAGGACGCTACCACAAGAAGGCTGTCGTTGAATTACTCCCAAGGGGTGCAAGGTGGAGAAATGCAACAAAATGGAGGGTGGTACTCGTCCTCATCCACAAGGAAGCGGTATGTGGGGCCTTTGGGGTCGCCACAACCTTGCTCACGGTGGAGAGAAGGAGAGTGCAAGGTGCTACTGCAAGGAGGAGGCGCACGCAAAACAGCGAGGGCGGCCTCAACTCATCAAGCTCCATGATTGGCAGTAGAAGCGTCGGCTTTGGGCGCGACGCATCATGGCCATGGGTAAGTGGAGTAATGCTGGATCAACGGCACAAGTGGCACTGACACGTGGCGAGTTCAAAAGGGAGCTCGCAGAACACACATCGGTGTGGTGCCAAGAGTGCGCACATGTGCAGCAGATCGCAGCAGTGCAGCAGTAACACCACGAGAGGGCACCGATAACAGCCGGCGCAAAACTCAATCCAGGAAGCTGCGAATTTNAGGAGAGTGCAAGGTGCTACTGCAAGGGGGAGGCGCACACAAAACAGCGAGGGCGGCCTCAACTCATCAAGCTCCATGATTGGCAGTAGAAGCGTCGGCTTTGGGCGCGACGCATCATGGCCATGGGTAAGTGGAGTAATGCTGGATCAACGGCACAAGTGGCACTGACACGTGGCGAGTTCAAAAGGGAGCTCGCAGAACACACATCGGTGTGGTGCCAAGAGTGCGCACATGTGCAGTAGATCGCAGCAGTGCAGCAGTAACACCACGAGAGGGCGCCGACATCAGCCGACGCAAAACTCAATCCAAGAAGCTGCGAATTTCCGCACACGTCGTCAGCCGGGAGGGCTGGACCGGACGCACGGTGGGACGAAATACGCAACAGAACGGGGCCAGGCTCAACAACCCCAAATAGGCAGCAGCTGGTCGAGCCGCCACAACACCAAGTTTGGTGGAGCAAAATGGCTACCGTGGCGGGCAAGGCGCAGTGGGCGTGTCAAAGAGGGGGAGCTGGCACCATGCTTCAAAATAGAAGGCATATCCTGGTGCAAGTCAACTAGAAAAACAATGAACATCAAAATCACACCACAAAAGGTGGTTTGGGCATCTTCATCGTGTACCAGAGCTGGAGTGCGACACGTCAATGCTGACGGGAGGTCGGCACGTGCGCGTCAAGTCCAAGCAACAAATGTACACTCAATGGAGTGAAGGCACCACCAGGTCGAGCAACAGCAACACCAAGTGATGCACGCACTTGTAGCAGCAAGAGAAGTCAGCTGCGCCAACAGGCGAGGAAGCAGTCCACTACGGGTGGATGTGACAAGGCTCACGCTGGGTCCAAGCGGGGACGTGCCAAGGGTGCTGCACAAAGCAAGATGACCTGGATGGAGCAAAAACGGCTCCAATAGCAGCGGATGAAGCAGCAGCAGTGGCATTGTTAATGGCTTCCGCTGGAATGGAAGGCTAGCTGGAGGCGAGCGCTTCCAACGCCTCAAAACAGAAGAGGCGGGTTGAATCGGCAAGCATCGGCAACAAGGGAGCAACAGCCGCCAAGTCGCCAAGAAGCAGACGGGTGGCAAAATGGGCCATGCCATGAAGCAAGTTGGCTGCAAATGCTGAGGGACCATGAGTGGTGGCAAGTGCAAGTGGACGCACCAGGCCACCTCGACCAGTGGTCGCACTAGCACAAGGCTCAGTGGGTGCAGGATGCGAGAGCCATCAACAATAGGGTGCAGACTCAAGACGCAAAAGCAAAGCTGAGGAGGGATGCACCATGCGGCAGGCAAGCCTGACGTGCGAGAGCACAACGGATAGGTGGCTAAAAGAGCCGCGGTCTCCACGGTGCGGCTCGGCACGGGACGGAAGCAGCCGCAAACTCCAACGGCAGCAAGGCGAGGTGGCAGTGGTATGAGGCCATGCGCACGCTCATGGAGCAGCCGGGAGCAATGAAAGCTATGTCCACAGGGGGCATAGTTGCAGCGGTGCAAGAGCACAACGATCCTGCTGGAGGAAGCTACTGGAGAAGGCTGCTGGTTTTATGCCAGAGGAAGCTTCCAGGGAAGCTGCCAGGGGAGTTGCAGCAGAGCTTCAGCAGCAGCAGCATCGACATGAGCATTGGGAACACTCCACACCAGGGGGAGTGGTTCCCGTTCCTTGACTACGAGGAGCCGGCGGATGCGGAGGTCGAAGATGCGACGTCGGAGCGCGGCGGTGCAGCAGGTGCAGCTGCCGACGTGGAGGAATCCGACGACATAGAAGCTGGGCTGAAGATCCGGCGGAAGATCCATCGGAGGAGGCACTAAAAGTGCCAAAGCGTGGACTCCTGGTGGAGTTCGCGTCGGGCGTCGGAGAAAATTACTTCGGACGCGCCGCCCGTCCGGTCGATGATTCGCCGGAGCGGGAGAGACCCTCGGGGAACCGTCCGGTTGATGATTTGCCGGAGCGGGCAGAGTCGGAAGGATCGCAGCAGAGCGACGAGACGCTGCCAAGACTGTCGCGCCGCAGCGGGAGACAGCGGAGAGCGGGGAAGCGTTTCGACGCAGGCACCGGTCGATGGATTGGCATGACGCGGTGCATGCTGGCTGCATCAACGGAACCGACGACCGTGCAAGAGGCGCTTGCGCGCCCCGAGGGGGAGCAATGGGATGCCGCCGTGAAGTCAGCATTGGCATCCATTGCGCAAATAAAAGAAGAACAGACATGACTGATAGGGGCAGGTGGTGCTACAGGGTTGTAGCACGCACAACAAGCTTGCGGATTACTTGACCAAAGCGCAACCCGCGGACCGGCACGTGATCGTGGCCAGGCTTGGGAAGACCAGCTATGATGGGCTGGAGGGCGCAGCGGAAGATGATTGAGAGCAAGCATGAGAAGCAGGCATGGCAGGTGCAAGGGGGAGAATGTTGAATAATTGCCCCTCCGCATGCCCAAGTGCGGCGCCGGGAGGCGCTGACGAGCCGCCAGAAAATCAAAACTCTGCTCCGGCGGATCTGACGACTCAACATTTGCTCGGATCCTAAAATTGAGGATTGCCCCTGAAATTTGACGAGTCGCTGAATCCGGTGGAAGTTGTTTCGCCGGAATCAAACAAGTATCGAGGGAGATATGGCTTTCCAAAGTTGGGGTATGCGCAGCGGCTCTGGGAGCCGGCTGCGACTGAAATCCGGTCGATAATCGACCGGACCGACTAACAAAAATACCATCTGGAGAAAATGCTCCGATAGGCCTGCCGAGGTGTCCGGTGGATGATCCACCTGATCCGGCGGATCATCCACCGGATCCAGTAGTGCAGGTTGTTACTGAGGGACTTAACCAAAAACCTGACTTGGCGTCCAAAACTCAGTAGTACGTTTTGTTACTCGGGGACTTAGTCAAAAATCTGACTGCAGGTCCGCGGACAGGTTTCGAACCTCGTCACACCCCATCACCAAACTCGACCCAAAAGTGGGCAGGGTGCGTGGAAACAGTGCA
>SZWC01001933.1:29437-40051 GCA_023375785.1 Penium margaritaceum
ACTTAGCCAAAAACCTGGCTCGGCGTCCAAAACTCAGTAGTACGTTTTGTTACTCGGGGACTTAGTCAAAAATCTGACTGCAGGTCCGCGGACAGGTTTCGAACCTCGTCACACCCCATCACCAAACTCGACCCAAAAGTGGGCAGGGTGCGTGGAAACAGTGCAGGGGACCCCAAAATCACGTGCAATGGGATCTGTGCCTTGGGAAAGGCGCTTCGCACGTGAAGGAAGGCGCCACGGTGTGTGCGTGCCATGGAAGCGTTGGGCATTTCTGTGGTGGGTGAGACCTGCGCTTCGGCAAGCATAACTTAGGCTACGCTTGGCCGAATCGCTCACGTTTTGGTGCGTTGGAGAGCTCATGACTAGCCCTATAAATGTTTTGATCATGTCCATGTACAAAATATAACGCAAAATGACGTTATCCTCTTCGCAAAACTGATTGTCTCAAATCCTCTCCCACATAGCGTGAGGCGACCAGAAAGCTCACGCTTCATCTCCGAACTTGCCCAAACATGCCGTGCAAATGCTAGACGGCCATAGCCACGCTGGAACAGAATTTCCAACATTTTGGCATCTTTCGGCCGGTCCGTTAGCTTCCAAATGTTGTTCTCAACAATGGGCACAAGCTCCAAGTTGAAAATCATGTCCAATTGCTTCCCTTCGGGCGGTGCAAGTGCCACTTGTATGGTTCTTGGCTCTTCTGTAGATTCCATTATGCACTGAGCCATGCCGATTTATCTGCCTGTTGATGCATGGTATTGTTCTACTGCATTCTGCTACCTCCAACTATGTCACGGCGATTTTGGTGACAACGGGTGCTGGTCCTGCTTTCGCTCTACAATTGCATCATCTTTGTCCTTGGAATCTTGTACTTTGGTTGCTGCAATCTATGTCCTGGTGGAACCTACATATACACCATTGACCTATTGCATCCCAGCACCATTGCACTCCAAAGACGAGTTGTTGTCACTGGCTTCTGCCGGCTCCTCCGCATGGGTGAGGAGCTGAAACCACTGGGAGAGTTTACAAATGCTTTAATTGCTGCTGCTATAGGTCTGCTGCTCATGGAAGTCAATGTCACAGCTTCTGAAGACTTCCTCCTTGCACACATCTTGGAGCCGCTACACCTTCTTTGCATTCTCATACCAAGGAAGAGGCATGGCTTGGCACGTGGGTCTAGTTTGCCATCTAGCCATTTTGCCGCCTGCACCATTGAATGCACCTTGCACCCAAAGACCTTCAAGTGCACCACACTAGGCTTTCTCCCACTCAATACCTCTTGCATTGTCTTCTGTTGAAGAATTGCCCCTCCGCATGCCCAAGTGCGGCGCCGGGAGGCACCGACGAGCCGCCAGAAAGTGGAAACTCCGCACCGGCGGAACTGATGACACGAGGATTGCTTGAATCTTAAAATGGATGATTGCCTCGTAAAGTTAACGAGTCGCTAAATCCGGTGGAAGTTGTTTCGCCGGAATCAGACAAGTATCGAGGGAGATGTGGCCTTCCAAAGTTGGGGTATGCGCCGCGGCTCTCGGAGCCGGCTGCGACTCGAAATCTGGTCGATAATCGACCGGACCGAGTAACAAAAACATTATCTGGAGAAATTGCTCCGTTAGGCCTGCCGAGGCGTCCGGTGGATGATCCACCTGATCCTGCGGATCATCCACCGGATCCAGTAGTGCAGGTTGTTACTGAGGGACCTAGCCAAAATCATGGCTCGGCGTCTGAAACTCAGTAGTACGTTTTGTTCGTCGGGGACTTTGTCAAAATTCTGACTCCAGGTCCGCGGACAGGTTTCGAACCTCGTCACACCCCATCACCAAACTCGACCCAAAAGTGGGTAGGGTGCGTGGAAACAGTACAAGAGACCCCTACACCACGTGCAAGAGGACCTGCGCCTTGGGAAAGGTGCTTCGCACGTGAAGGAAGGCGCCACGACGTGTGCGCACCATGGAGGCGTTAGGCGTTTCTGTGGTGGGTGAGACCTGCGCTTCGACAAGCATAACTTGGGCTACGCTTGGCCAAATCGTGTGCGGTTTGGTGTGTTGGAAAGCTCATGAATAGCCCTAAAAATGTTGTGATTATGTCTATGTTCAACAACTAACGAAAAACGATGCTATTCCTTTCGCAAACTGACTGTATCTGAATTCCTGCTCACACAGCGTGAGGCGACCAGAAAGCTCACGCTCAGTCTCAGATTCGCCCAAAACAGTAGACGTGAACCAATAGAGTTTATCAGACCAACATCGAGACCGCATCCACGTGGATCTCATCCTGACAAAGGGTTATGGGCCCACCGGTCTGAACGCCTCTAACGTTCGCGTCTTCCGAAGTGCACGAGATCATCATCTTGGACGTCGCCGTGAAGTTTTGAGAACCTGTCGGAGTAGCCGCTGCGCACATGGCGCAGAAGGAGACGCAACCCATTCAGAAGTATGCGGGTGGCCCGGGCTTTGGGCTATGGAGGTGGCAGTTTGAGCTGCACCTCTTGCATAAGGGGCTGCTGGATGTCATGTTGGGAAAGAAGGTGCTCACAGAGGCGACTTCTACGGACGCGGAGAAGCAGGCCTTCGAAAAGAAGAACACGGAGGCGCTCATGCTCCTGGTGTCCGGGACGGCCGAGTCGCAGTGGGGCTACTTCCAAGGCTGCAAGCTAGCAACCGAAGCTTGGCAAAAGCTCTGCGCCATCCACCAATCCAAGTTGCTCGCGTTCAAAATCTTCGCGATGAAGCGGCTCCTCATGGTGAGAATCAACGATGGAGATAATGTCATCTCCGCCATGCAGCAGATTGAGTCGCTCGCCTCGCAATAAAACAATGTGGGGTGGAAGATTGACATGCAGCTGCAAGCGATGGCCCTCCTCATGGCCCTACCTGACAGTTGGGGCCCACTCATCACCGTCCTTGGAGGATGGTCGGAGGACAAGCTCACCTATGACGTGGTCGTAGAGTACATCCGCAACGAGGCGCAACGCCGGAGCTACGGGGAGTCCTCGTCTTCCTCATCGGCCTTCCTCACCAAAACACGTGGTGGCAAAAGGGGGCCGAGGAAGCGGCGGAAAGGGCGGGGGCAAGAAGGGCGCCAAGGAAGGTGCATGCCGCAATTGCGGCAAGGAGGGCCATTGGGCCCGTGAGTGCCCGGAGGAGGCGAAGACCGGCGGCAAAAAAGGCAAGGGCAAGTCGCTCCTCAACGGCAACAAGAATCACTTCCTCAAGAAGGCCAACAGGCGGTGCCTGGATTCCGGGGCCGAGGAGTACACCCAAGTCAAGAAGGTGGGGTTCATCACCTACGAGAAGTCCTCCAAGTCCATGGTGGTCGCGAACGAAAAAGTCGAGCCGGCGGCCGGCCAAGGCGACGTGGAGGTGGAAGTCGTGGTGGGCGGTAAAAAGGAGCTGTGCACAATTCGTGATGTACAGCACGTCCCCGGCCTGGGTGACATCCTGAGTGTCAGCCGCTTGACGGACAAGGGGTATGAGGTGCACTTCCGTAGGAAAGGTGCACTGGTGCGCATTGACGGCGACAGCGAGGTCGTGCTGGAGGCGAAGCGCGAGGGCAGTCTCTACATCGTGGAGACCAAGGTGCATCAGAGGCAGCGGACTTGCAAGAGCGCGTCATCAACATGGCCAAGGGAGGAAGTGCTGATCTGGAGCTCTGGCATCGACGGTTCGGGCATTCGGCACCCGCAACTGTTAAGGAGATGGAGAAGTGCGACATGGTGCTTGGCCTTGTCATCGACAGTGCAGACGCAACAGCAGATGCAGCGGCGCACAAAAAGTGCGAGCCTTGCATTTTGGGCAAGGCACAGCGCAAGCTGTTCAACGCAAAGGACCTGCCGGAGGTCCTGCACAGTGATGTGTGCCGACCGTTCAAAACGCCGTCAAACAGCGGCTTGAGATACTTCGTTACCTTTATTGACGACTACAGCAGAAAAATCTACATGTACTTCATGAAGTGAAAAGGCGAGGTCCTGGACCGGCTGAAGGAGTACGTCGCAGTGGTGGAGAGGAAGACTGGCCGGAAGGTCAGAGCGATACGAAGCAACAATGGCGGAGAGTACGTGGGCTGCAGCGGGTGGATGAAGCAGCAGGGCATCAAGTGGGAACCCACTATGTCGTACTCGCCAAAGTCCAACGGAGTGGCGGAGCGGGCGAACCAGACGCTGCTCAACATGGTGCGGACCATGCTTGTGGATGCAAGGTTGCCGCGAGGGTTCTCGGCAGAGGCTGTGCGTACAGCAAGCTATGCCATCAACCTCACCCCAAAAGCGGTGCTCAAAGGTAAGGGCGACTGGAAGACGCCACAGGAGGTTTGGAGCGGGCGCAAGCCAAACGTGGCGCACCTGAAGGTGTTTGGGTGCAAAGCGCACGTGATGGTGCAGGCGGCACAACGACGCGACAGCAAGCTGGAACCGCGGGCAAAGCCGAGCTTGTTCCTTGGCTACAAGAGCACGTAAAAGGCGTATCGGCTCTGGGACTCGCGTACGCAAGAGATCATCCGCAGCCATGACGTCGAGTTCGACGAGCAGCAGAGCTTTAGCAGCAGCAGCAACAACATGAGCGTCGGGAACACTCCAAAACAGGGGGAGTGGTTCCAGCTCCTTGACTACGAGGAGGAGCCGGCGGACGCGGAGGTCGATGATGCGGCGTTGGAGTGCGGCGGTGCAACAGGTGCAGCAGCCGACGCGGAGGACTTTGACGACGATGCAGGTGGGCTAGAGATCCGGCGGAATGATCCGTCGACAAAGGCACCGCGGGTGCCCAAGCGCGCACTCCCGGAGGAGTTCGCGTCGGGCGTCGGAGAAAAATCCTCCGGACGCACCGCCCGTCCGGTTCATGGTTCACCGGAGCGGGAGGAATCCTCGGGGAGCCGTCCGGTCGATGATTCACCGGAGCGGACTGAGTCAGAAGGATCGCAACAGAGCGACGAGACGCTGCCAAGACTGCCGCGCCGCAGTTGAAGGCAGCGGAGAGCGAGAAAGCGTTTCAACGCAGGCACAGGTCGATGGATCGGCATGACGCGGTGCATGTTGGCTGCATCAACGGGGCTGACGACCATGCAAGAGGTGCTTGTGCGGCCCGAGGGGAAGCGGTGGGACGCCGCCATCAAGTCGGAGTTGGCGTCCATTGCAGAAAACGACACATGGCAGCTGGTTGACAGGCCGAAAGATGCCAAAGTCATCGGCTCCAAGTGGGTATTCAAGACCAAGTTCACGAAGGAATGTATGGTTGACAAGTACACGGCGCGGTTCATGGTGAAGGGGTACCCACAGCGTAAGGGCAAGCACTACGACGAGACGTTCGTCCCCGTTGCCAAGTTCACAAACATCCGGCCGATCCTTACGGTGGCAGTCGCGAAGGACATGGAGCTCCACCAGATGGACGTCAAGACGGCCTTCCTCAACGGCATCATCGACAAGGAAATCTACATGGAGGTGCCGGAGGGGGTGGAGGCGCCGGAGGGCAAGCTGTGCAAGCTGTGGAAGTCCTTGTACAGGCTAAAACAATCGCCCCGATGCTGGTGCCAACAGATGGACAGCTTCATGGCACAACTCGGCTTCAAGCGCTGTGAGGGGGATCATAGAGTGTACGTGCGGCGCAGCAAGAAGCTCCATCAGATTGTCACACTCTATGTGGACGATCTGATCTATAGTGGGCCCCCCTCCCCCCTCTTGGAGGGGACCCCTCTAGCCTCTATAGTGGGACCCCCTCGATGGGGGCCTATCGGCCACGTCATCCCCGTCGGCCTCGTCGGCCCTATCGGCTAACCAATGGAGGGGCGGGCTCAAAGGGGCGAACAGACCCCGCCCTCTCCTCTCTCCTCGCTCACTCGCTTGCTTGCCAGAGAGCGAGTGAGGGGCCCACGCCCCTCTCTTTTTTTCCTTGAAGCGAGGGGCGATCTGACCCCTCGCCCATTGCCTTTCGTTTTTTTACTTCTCCCCCTCGTCTCCGATGGCATTCAAGAAAGGGGGGAGTTGGTGCATCCGAGAGTGAGTGGTGACCCGAGATGGAGAAAAAAAAGAGAGAAAAAAAAAACAAAGAAAGGAGAAAAAAAGGGGGCACCAACGTACCCGAAAGTAGGGGACAGTCGAAAAACTCCCGCACGAGGGGTCAAGCGACAAATCACCAACAAATTTGGTAACATAAGAGAAAAAAAAAGGCGTGAAGGCAAGAAGAAAAAAGAACGTAGTAGTATTGTTTGTAGTCTCGTATTCCCAGCCGACAACGGGATGTCGTCGGAGGCAACTTCCGTTTCGAGACGCGTCGTGGACCGGCGTCTCGCTAGGGCAAGTGGACTAGACGCCACAATTCACTCCGTCAGATTGACGGTGTATTCGGGTCTGGCTATCTTCGAGGGCTTGGTCGTCTGCCGCTTGGAGCACCAGCCGTACGTGGAGCTATAACACCTTATGTTCTTGGAGCACTTTTTGCTCCATTAGTGGCAGCAGCACCAGTAGCCAAAGATGGTCAGACTCCCTTCTCAGAGTGGATTGTGGTAGTACCGCTCGCCCTATCTCGTCACACTTGCTGACCCCGCCGCCGTGACCTACAGGATTGATAGTGCCTACCAGTGTCCTCCTCTCCAGCGGCTTGGTGTTTACCACCAGGACCAGGTGTCCGTGGAACCTATCAATTGTGAGGCACACAAGATGAGTGTCCAGTCATGGGAACAAGCGTCATGCGCGTTCACCTGCTACTGCTATGGTGATGGACATCATGGTTAGCATTGATGTTGGATGCGCTCTTGCGGATGGCATCCACCTTGGCTTTGGCCTCGTCCGAGCATGCATCGTCTACAGCATGCGAATCGACTAGAGTTGGTAGATCCCCTAGCTGAATCTCTGGCGACAATATTTGCCAAGATCTACGGCCTAAGGCGAATGGTGAAGCAGCTTTGTGACCCCATCGTTATCGAGCGTGCTTCTACTACTAGTTTTTTTACGACCTCCTTGATCTCCTCTCCTTCATGTTCTCCACCTTTCTCCTCCGATGGTCTTTCTCCAGCTCCACCTGCCAATGTTTCCCAGTCTGCCACCATCCTTTTGATCCTCCTCTCTTCTGCTACCACGACGCCTCCTTGAGATGACCTATCTTCATGTAGTTGCTCAAGTCGTGTGTAGATGCAGCGTCGACGTCAGTGCTCCGCACGTCGTGCTCGCGCCAGTCTTGACAGATGCTCCACCTCCTCTGCTTCCGTTGTTGTACCTATCGAGGGGGAGTGCGGTCACCGCGCATTGCCTACTGTGACCGCAACAACGGGATCTGCACCCCCGTCATACTGTGGTGCCCCAACGTCAGCTCAGGCGGATGCAGATGATACGGTGGGAATACATGACAGTGAGTCTGATCCTGACATCGGTTTCATGGTGGAGACTTGCGTGTTATCCAGCCCGGCTTCCACGTCCATGTTGGATCCTGATCTTCTACAACAGCAGGTTGCACCAGGAGGAGTGCAGGCCCGGCATCCTCGGGCGGTGCTACTCGTGACTCTAACCAGTGGCAGCCCGACGGTAGCACAGGAGTCTCGTACGCATCGGGATGACCCTTATGGAATTCTGGGGGCATAGGTGCACGCGACTCATACCAGCCCGACAACAGTCGTAATGCATGAGTTGAGTGGACCAACTGGTCTTTTAGAGATTGAGGCATTCTTGAGATCAGCGTTATTGCGGGATACCACAGGCATATGTGCTGTAGTAGACACAGCAGGGTCAACCTTGTTATCGGCGATACCTGAGGACCAGCTTCAACGTCAGGAATCAGCTGTGTTCCCAGAGTCAACGGGCTTTAGTACATACAGAGGAGGAGCGTCGTACATCATGCACTCCAGTGATGATCCTTACTCTATTATTGAGCGAGTGACAGCGACCAGTCTTCCCAGAGAGACGATGTGTGGGACCACCTATGCTTACTCATAGCCTTCACTGGCATTGGATCAGTCATCGAGCTGGAGTCCTAAACAGCCGCGTCCACTACGCCAACAGCTAAGGACAGTGTAGCAGATCCGACCATACGGATGGGGTCGCCTCATCTGCAGGAGCTGGAGTCTGCCCTTGCGTGTTCATTTGTTGGTGATGCTACTGATCACATCGACGCTCAGAGTGGTGGTACCTGCACGGACGACACTTCCACACGCTCCACGAACTCTGATGACTCCTCCTTCTCCCTCGGCATGCGACCGCTCATCCCTCCTTTGACAGACACGAGCTGTGATCGAGATGTCTCACCTTCAGCTACGACTAATTGTCTAGCATCTCAGGATATTGTGAGTTTGGTTGACCCCCAGGAGGATGCAGTAGCACCGGCTCCATTGTTTTCAGCAGCAGAGACGCAGATGGAGCTGTACTTATGAGTTCTACAGTCTGCATGTCCAGCATCGAGTGAGACAGAGTTGATCTTACGCGAGGCAGACATGGGCCACCTCCATATGTCTGAGGCACATTATCCTTACTTGCAGGAGCGAGTAGAGATGCTACAGTGGGAGGTGAGCGCACCATAGGAGCGACTGTCAAAACAGGGGAGCGCCACTACTGTCAGCACGAGCTTTCCACTATCAGGATCTCGTACACCTGTACTCGGGGAGGATCATGTACGAGCCCTAAGTATGACGTCCGACAGAGACACTACGAGCATGCCTTCAGTTTCCACCATTCTTGTTCCTGTCAACTCCGTCACCACTACTCTCTACAATCTTGTTGCCATCACGCATCTTTATCCACCCGCTTTAGCTGCACCACCGTCATCTTTGCCTGTTTGTGGTGGTCCGGTTCGTCATTCCAGCCCTCCTCCTCTTGTGGCAGTACTCTCGTGTGCTTCAAGGTGCTCTATCGCGCTTTAGAGGCCAGCTCTGCCACTTCATCCACGCTTGCATGCTGATCGCCCATTCCCTTTCCTCTGGCATAGACATGTGCATCACGGTAGAGCAGAGAAAGGAGAGACTGTAAGTTGGGACCCTTGGCAGCCACACAAGGATTGGTACACTCTACATGATGCAGGGGCGACGTAAGGAGCCGTAGCCGGAGACACCTCTTTGTCCTTGAGGGAGACTCGTACGAGATGAGGAGAGCTTTCTCTACATGATGGAGAGATCACATGATTTATCGCCAAGGATTTGCTCAGCAATTGTATCAGCATCTTCATCGAGGACATCAACGTCAAATTCATGTGCCCAAAGGGAGTTTTGTGTGGACCTTGACCTAACGTGATGTCATGGGAGATCCATTGCGAGGGGTCCATGCTCTGCTATGAACATACTACAACAGCCAGCATGTGGCTCATGCTACGTGCCTGCACACCTGCATGTGGATGGTAGCACTCTATTGGTAGAGACCCACACACTTGGTGGGTTGTACCAATGTCACGAGGAGACCATGTGATCGTGTGTCTTGGTGTGTAGCCATACTGCGTGTGGCATGTGCATGCGCTGGACTGGTGATAGTGGTCGAGACCTGGACATGTGGTGATTTGCACCCGTGTTACGAGGAGATCCCCCTATGATCATGTGTGCTGGTTGATGATGCTATTGTGGCCGGCATACGGACACTTGTTGGATTGCTCGTAGCGGTCGAGACCCGGGCACTGGTACCGCCAGTGTCACGAGGAGACCCTATTGTCGTCTGACTTGTGTATTATGTGCATGAATCCTCGGATGGTCGAGACCCGGACACTTGGTGGGATGTACCACTGTCGTCAAGAGACCTTGTGACCTTCATTATGCTCCTGAGGGACATCGGGCCTAGCCTCTGTGCTTGGATGGGCAGCATATGTGTGTGTGGTTGATTGGTGCAGATTGAATTGGAAATATTTTAAGGCATGCAGGCCCATGCAAAAACAAACATGAGCTCTGTGTGTGAGTGCAATGCAAGACGGGAAAATTTTAGCTAAGTCTGGAACGTTGAATAAAAAAAAACAAGGACAGATTACACATGAGCCCCTGGCGGGCTTTTATAGGGGCACCGGCAACTAGCCGCACCGGGCCCTGTCACTCCCGCTGAACCCAAATGAGTTAGCGGGGAGAACACACTGCACACACCATAATCACAACAACGGTGGTCTCCTCGAGGCACCGGAACAGCTCTCCGAGTGCCCGGGTCTCGACCACCGAGAAAACATAAGTAGTGCCAGAAAATCTCGGAATCAACGTCCAGACATCACACTCGACTTTCCGAACACCGGATGCCCTACTACAGCCATCGGGTCTCCTTGTCGCACCAGTATAGTCCATCGGGTGCGTGGGTCTCAACCCACCGAGAAAACTCTCCTAGCTCCCGATGAGCCAACAGGGTTGCTGGAACGCATCGACCGCGTCTCGCCGGCACTGTCGTACGTGCTCGAGAAGTCTCGAGACACTCCGAAGGCCTGTCGTGCCGTCACGCTCTCCTCCACCATATACCCCCAATGTGGGTGTATGGGTAATCCATCGTCATCGGTCGTGACTAGTGGAAGCCACACAATCCAACACTCCCCCTTGCTGACATGGCCGTCAACGCTAGAAGAAAGTGAGCCAAGGCGTGGAATAACAGCATGTGGCAAGCCATAATATGCATCAGTGAACTTACACACACACACACACACACACACACACATCTGCTATCCATCTAGGGTCTCCTTGGACAGT
>SZWC01001933.1:40933-54783 GCA_023375785.1 Penium margaritaceum
CCCGATGAGCCAACAGGGTTGCTGGAACGCATCGACCGCGTCTCGCCGGCACTGTCGTACGTGCTCGAGAAGTCTCGAGACACTCCGAAGGCCTGTCGTGCCGTCACGCTCTCCTCCACCATATACCCCCAATGTGGGTGTATGGGTAATCCATCGTCATCGGTCGTGACTAGTGGAAGCCACACAATCCAACACTCCCCCTTGCTGACATGGCCGTCAACGCTAGAAGAAAGTGAGCCAAGGCGTGGAATAACAGCATGTGGCAAGCCATAATATGCATCAGTGAACTTACACACACACACACACACACACACACACATCTGCTATCCATCTAGGGTCTCCTTGGACAGTGGCACAACCCTCCAAGTGTCTGGGTCTCGACCATGAGAGGAGTGATGCACACACACACAGACAAGTGTACTGCACATCATACACATGTCAGACGACACAATGGTCTCCTCGTGACACTGGCGGTACCAGTGCCCGGGTCGTGACCACTACGAGCAATCCAACAGGTGTATGTGTGCCGACCACAATAGCATCATCAATCAACACATAGGATCATAGAGGGTCTCCTTGTAACACGGGTGTACCTCGCCATGTGTCTGGGTCTCGACCACTATGAGCAAACGAGCTGGCATGCAAATGCAACACCTAGTATGGCCACACACCAAGACACATGACCCCATGGTCTCCTCATGACACTGGTGGAACCGACCAAGTGTCCGGATCTCGACCAATAGAGTACGGCTGTAGCATGCTCATAGCAGAGTGTAAACCCCACGTCATGCATCTCCCATAACGTCGCGTCAGGTCGCGGTCCACACAACACTCCCCCTGGGCAGACAAACCTGGCGGCGATGTCCTCAACGGAGATGCTGATGTCGTAGTTGAACAGATCCTGGGCGATGAGTCATGTGGTGTACCCATCGTGCAGAGATAGCTCCCTCTGCCACGTGCGAGTCGGCTCCCGAGCTCAAAGACGAAGTGGTGTCTTTGGCTATGACTCCTTACGTCAATAACATCACCTGGAGTGTACCAGCCTTCGTGTGACGTCAAGAGTCCCAACTCATAGTCTCTCCTCTCTCTACTCTACGGGGATGCATCTGTGTACGACGGAGGAAAGAGAATGGACGAGTAGCATGGAAGCGTGGATGAAGTGGCGGAGCTGGCCTCCGAGGCGGGATAGAGCACCCTGAGGCACATGGGTGTACCTACAGAAGTGGAGAGTTGGAGCAACGAACCGGATCACCACTCGTGGATGAAGATGACGATGGGACAGGTGAGTCGGGTGGATGAAGGTGCGTGACGGCAGCAGAAGAAGAAGGAGGAGCAATGATGGGGTCGATAGGAGCGAGGATGGCGGAAGCCAAAGGCAGGCTCACCTCTCCTATGGCAGTGTCTCCAACGAAAGTCATACTTGGATTTGGTACAAGATCCTCCCAAAGTATGGGTTTGGCAGATGCTGCTGGCGGAAGGATCGTGCCAATACTAGTGATGCTCCCCTCCTCTGAAAATCGCTCACGTGTAGCCATCACCTCCCACTGTAGAATGACTACACGCTCTTGTAGGTCAGCGTAATCTGCCTCGGACATGTGGAGGTGGCCCATGTCTGTCTCGCGTAGGATAAACTCTGCTTCACTGGATAATGCACATGCAGAATGCATCCTCTTGTGAGTACAACTCCATTTGCATCTCTCCTGCTGAAAACGATGGAACTGGTACTGCTGCATCCTCTTGTGGGTCAGCCAAAATCGCAATGTGCTAAGACGTTGGATCATCAGATGCAGCTGTAGGTGTGGCATCCACATCACAGCTCGTGTCGGTCATGTGAGGAGTGTCCGGTCGCATGCCGAGAGTGAAGGAAAAGGAGGAGTTGTCAGAGTCTGTGGAGCATGTGGAAATGTCATGCGTGCAGGTACTGCCACTCTCAGCGTTGATGTGATCAGCAGGGTCACCAACAGGTGAAAACGAGGGGGCCGAAATCAGCTCCTGCTGACGAGGTGACTCCATCCGTGTGTACGAATCTGCTCTAGTGTCCTCAACTGCCGCCATAGTGGACACAGGTGTGCAGAATTCCGGCTCGACAATGCCCGTCAAGGCAACAAACAAGCGTAGCTAGCGCTCACGCACTGTCTCACCGTGAAGGCCGGTTGCTGCCATCTGCTCGATAATGGAGTGAGGACCACCATGTGACTCCGTTATGTGTGCCGTTGCTCCATCCTGTGCACGAGACGTAGAGTCTCAGAACAAAGGCGACTCCTCACGCTGAAGCTGGTCCTCAGGTAGTGTAGATGACATGGTGGAGCCTACTGTGTCTGCAGTAGCACATGTCCCAGTGACATCTCTTAGAACTACTGCTCTCAAGACTGCCTCAACATCCAAAAGACCAGGTAGCCGACTCTGCTCATATACTGCGACCCCTGCCTCGCTAGTGTGAGCCTCGTGCGCCAACGCCACCGGAAATCCGTATGGGGCACCCCAATCCGCACGTTACTCTTGTGCCACTGCTCGACCGCTACAGGTCAGAGTCGTGAATGGCACCGCCCGGGCACACGGCACATGCACTCCTCCTAATGCAACCTACTACTACAGAACGCCCGGCTCCTGCCCCAGTGTAGAGGTCGACCTTGATGACATACATGTCTCAAGCCCTACAACCTCCACCGCACTAGTGTGAGCCTGCTGGACACACTCTCCCAAGAGTCCGGTAGATGCATTCCGATCCGTACGGGACTCCTGTGCCACCGCTGGGCCTCGACCGGTCGGAGCCACAAGTGGCACCGCCCAGGGACGCCGTGTCTGCGCTCCTCCTGATGTAACCTGCTGCTGCGGAAGATCTCGATCCAGCCCGGACATGGAAGTCGAGCTCGATGACACGCAAGTCTCTACAATGAACAACATGTCGGGATCAGACTCCAAGTCGTGTGATGTCACCGTATCATCTGAATCTACCTGAGCTTACTCTCAAGCACCACGGCACGACGCGAGTACGGATCCTATCGCTACGGCCACAATAGGCAATGCACAGTGACCACACTCCCCACTCACAGGGGCAGCAACGGAAGCCGAGGAGGTAGAGGATGTATCAAAACCGGCGCGGGCACGACGTGTGGAGTGCTGACGCCGACATCGCGGGGTCACTCGACTGGAATGACTACATGAAGACACGTCATCGCGTGCTAGCGTCGTGGTCGCAGTAGAGTGGAGGATGAAAAGGACTGGTAGGTGGAGCTGAAGGTACACCATCGGATGAGGAAGGAGGAGAGGATGGAGATGTGGTCGTAGAGGCCATTGACAAACTAGTAGCAAAAGCTCGCTCACTAACGACGAGGTCACAAAGCCATTGCACCATTTGCCGCAGGTCGTGGATCTCAGCGAAAATGCTCGCCAGAGGTCCAGCCAGGGGATCGACCAACGCCGGCACATTCGTATGTTGTGGAGGACGCATGCTCGGACGAGGATGAAGCCAAGGTGGATGCCAGCCGTGAGGATGCGTCCGACAGCGACGCCAACCATGACGTCCATCACCACAGTAATAGCAGGCAAACACGCAGGGCGCCTGCTCATCTGTCTACGCACTCATCACGTGCCCCGGATGATGGATAGGTGTCGAGGGCACCTACTCCCGGTGATAAACACCAAGCCGCGGGAGAGGATGAGGCCAGTAGGTATTGTCACTCCTGGAGGTCACGGCGTCGGGGTCAGCAAACGTGACCAGACAGGACGAGCTGCACTACCACAGCACACCCGGAGACTAGAGTTTGACTAGCTGCGGCTACTAATGCTACTGCCATTGATAGAGCAAAAATTGCTTCAAGAAGAGAAGGGGTGGCGGTTGCAGATGTGGCTACTGATCCAAGCGGTAAACAACCCAACCCTCGGAGATGGAAAGACTCAAATCCGCCATCGATCATACGGAGTGAAGTACGCACACCAATCCACGGGACCCCTGAAGACGCCAGTCTAGGACGCGTCTCAAAGCGGAGATCGCCACCAACACACAATCCATTATCGACTGAGAAGGCAAACTGCAAGCGCTGGCGCACCCGCCGCACCATGTAGTGGTTGCAACTTCGCCTGATACTGCTATTGCTACTGTGAAAGCTACTGTTGCTACGGCGATAGTAGTTGGACGATCTCCTTTTTTGTTTCTTTTCTCGTCCCCCCTTTTTATTTCTACTATTTTTTCTCACTCGCTTTCACGTGCACCCCCTCTACATAATTTTGTTAATTGCCCCCCCTTTTTCTCGATTTTGCCCAAGGTGGGCAAACGGAAAGTAAGGAAGGGGGGGTGTCTGGCTTGTCCGGCCCTCCCTCCCGTGCACGCTCGCTTGCTCGCTTGCTGAGCAAGCGAGCAAGCGAGTGAGCGAGTGTGGGGGGCGGAGAGAGCGAGGGAGAGGGGGTCTGCCCCTATCCGCCGTCGGCCCCTCTGGCGGTCAGTCGACAGAGCCGACGGGGCCAGTGGGTCCCTCCGAGGGGCCCCTCTGAGGGGACTCGATGAGGCCCTCCAAGGGCCCACTCGAGAGGGGAGGGTCGACGAGCCCGCAGGCCCCCTCTGAGGGGGCCCCTCTGTGAGGTTTGAGGGGGCCTCTTCGAGGGGAACCCTTGGAGGAGAGCTGCAAGGCCCTCTTGTAGCAACAGCTGCAACGGCGGGTGCAGCTGCTGCGGCTGTTGTTGCTGCCGCCACGGCTATTGCTATTGCTACTCTGCACAGCAACTGTTGCTACTGCTTGATGCTACCGCTTCTGTTTTTGTTGCTTCTTCAGCTGCTGCTGCTATTCTTACTCTACGCATCACTTGCTACAACTGCTTGCTGCTGTCGTCGCTGTTGTTGTTGCTACAAGTTGCTGCTATTGCCGTCGATGCCGCTTGCTGCCGCATGCTCCTGTTGCTGCCGCCGCTGCTATAGCGGCTACTACTGCTGCTGCTATGTGCAACCAATGTTGCTGCCGCTGTTGCTTGCTGCTGCACGTCGCTGTTGGTGCCGTCGCTGCTGCAACAGTTGCTGCTGCTACTGTTATATGCTACTGTTGCTGTCGCCGCTGCTGCAGCGGCTGCTTCACTGCAGGAGTTGCAGTCACTGCTCCTGCTACGTAGAACCGCAACTACCGCGGTTTTTACGTCTGCTGCTGCTACTGTTGTTGCCGTTGCAATCGCTAATGCTGATATGTGCAACTCACCGCCCTTGTGGCATTCACATGCAGTCGCTTCGCGCTCCCTCACGCTGCTGCCGGCGTGGCGCAACGTGGCGCGTTCTTTTTGTGTTATGCCCACTTCTGCTGCTCACACGGCCCCCTATGCTCTGATACCAAATTGGAAAAATTTTAGGGCATGCAGGCCCATGCAAAAACAAACATGAGCTCTGTGTGTGAGTGCGATGTAAGACGGCAAAAAATTGGCTAAGTCAAAAACCCTAAATACAAAAGAACAAGGAGAGATTACAAATGAGCCCCTAGCGAGCTTATGTAGGGGCACCGGCAACTAGCCGCACCGGGCCCCGTCATTCCCCATGAACCCAAACAAGTTAGAGGGGAGAACACACTGCGTACACCATGATAACAACGGTGGTCTCCTCGAGGAACAGCTCTCCGAGTACTCGGGTCTCGACCATCGAGAAAACATAAGTAGTGCCAGAAAATCTTGGAATCAACGTCTAGGCATCACACACAGCTTTCCGAACACCGGAAGCCCTACTACAACCATTGGGTCTCCTCGTCACACTGGTATAGTCCACAAGGTGCGCGGGGCTCAACCCATCGAGGAAACTCTCCTAGCTCCCGATGAGCCAACAGGGTTGCCGGAACGCATCGACCACGTCTCGCCGGCGCTGTCGTACGTGCTGGAGAAGTCTCGGGACACTCCAAAGGCTTGTCGTGTCATGACGCTCTCCTCTACCATATACCCCCAATATGGGTATATGGGTAATCCATCGGTGTTGGTCGTGACGGATGGAAGCCACACAAACCAACACATTGTGGTTTGGCATACGGTGCTAATCCATCCCTTTGTTCATTTGCTAATCCATTCCTTTGTTCTGGCCTTGAAGGATATGTCAGCTAGGGGGAGTGTTGATTTGTGTGGCTTCCACCCGTCACGACTGACGCTCATGGATTACTCATACACCCCACGTTGGTGGTATAAGCTACAGGAGAACGTGACGACACAACGCGCCTCCGGAGTGTCCCAAGACTTCTCTAGCACATACGAAAGAGCTAGACGACCTAGGCAGCAGGTTGGGGCAGCGGCGTTGTTGATGCAAAGTGCGGGCTTCCATGCTCATTGCTTAAGTCTGCTGCCCCCTCAGTCTGCTGCTCTAGAGTCCAAGTCTGGAAGCTCTGGGTTTGTTACTCAAAAACGCTCACGCCAGTGTTAGCGCCAAAAAGAAGCTGAAAACTGGAAGTGACTGACTAGGAATGAAGAATGAGCAACAATGGGAGACCCCTCCAAGTTCTAGCTCCCCCCACTAGTGTAGATCTTGTTACTCAGCTAACCAGCCAATCAGAAGATAGACCTAGACCTGTTTTCTGGCAGGCAGGGTTTTCTTGGTGAGCCCTGCCAGACGCTCGACAGCCCAAGTCGTCCCAGTCGCATCCGCTCGTCCCTCCGGGCTGACACCCCAGTCGCGTCCGCTGGTCCCTCCGGGCCGGCAGCCCCTGTCGCATCCGCCGAACCTTCCAGGCCGGCAGCCCCAGTCGCGTCTGCCGGTCCCTTCGGGCTAGTAGCTCTAGTCGCGCCAGCTAGCCCCCTCGGACAAGTAGCCCCGGTCGCATCCGCCGGCCCCTCCGGGCCAGCAACCCAGTCCGGCTCCATTGGCTCGTCGGACTTAGTGCCATCGCCTGCCCTGCCACGTTACACACGTGGACCAGGCGGCAGCCTCCGGCCCAGGCTGTCGGTGAGCGCGCAGACCGTCGCACCGCACTCTTTGGCGCCTCGACCCCCCGTGGCCCCACTTGTCTCCTCCACTCCCACAGTCGTGAGTGGGGACCTTGGCACCAAGGCCCTCGGCTTGACCACCTCGGCCATCATGGCACACCTTCACCCGGGCTCCGCACTGGGCTACGCCATGCTTCATCACGACCGTCGGCACGTTGTCGTGGCTGCACTCGCGCGCATCCCACCTAAGGCTCGAGATGCACACGCTCTCTCAGTCCGCTCCACAGCACGCCCGGAGGACCCAGCCACCCTGCACGAGGCACGTGCCTCTCTTGAGGCCCCATACTGGGACCCTGCCTGCGCTGATAAGCTTGCCGCTATCCGATAGCACCATGTGTACGACCTCGTCGACCTTCCTCCAGGTTGGAAGGCCATTGGCGCCAAGTGGGTCTTTCGGCGCAAGTGGAAGCCCGGCAGGTCCTTGGACAAGTACAAGGCCCGCCTTACAGCCAAGGGGTTTTCTCAGATTCCTAGGGCCGACTATGACCAAATTTTTGCCCCAGTTGGCCGGTTCTCCACTAGTCGGGCGCTCTTCAGCCTGGTCGCCCAGCATGGGTGGGAGCTGCATTAGATGGATGTGAGCAACGCGTTTCTCCATGGTTCACTGGAGGGCCAGGAGCTCTACATGGTGCAGGCCCCAGGCTTTGACGATGGCACTAGGAGAGTCTGGCGATTGCGTAAGGCCCTGTATGGCCTGAAGTAGTCGCCTCGGTACTGGAACCAAGAAATCAGCAACACCATCCTTCGTGGCGAGCTCCAACGCAGCACCGCTGACCCCGCGCTGTTTGTCAGTCCGCGAGGCCAGACTGTCGCCGCTGTTCTGGTTTATGTCGATGATCTCCTCATTGCATCGCCAGACACGGCTGCCATCCAGCGTGTCAAGGAATTGCTACACACCGCCTACCAGATGAAGGATCTCGGATCTGCCAGAGTCTTCTTGGGCATGGAGCTCGAGCATGATCGCTCCCAGGGCGTCCTGCATATCCACTAGGCTGCCTATGTGCAGACGCTGTCCACCCGCTTACCGGAAGGACCACGGAAACAAACGATGCCAACACCACTGACAGGCAACACCTGTCCGGAGCCTGTCCGGACACCGGAGACATCGCCAACAGGACCGAGCATACTAAAGGCCTTACAAGAGGCTGTCATGTGATGCGTGGCCCCGGAGTCGATGATCCAGGTCTCGGCAGGAACCTGGACCGGGGTCGCCAGATCGCTAACGGTCACATGGCAGCAAGCAAGGGACGCGGACGCGGTGGAAGGAGGCGCGAACCGAGACTGCCAATCGTCAAGCCATGCAATGTTGTCATGGGAAGGGGTAGCGGAGGCCATGGGGGATGACGAGACAGATGAGGAAACGGGACACGACGGTAGCTCAGTCTCAGTCATGCAAGGCTGGACAGGAGAGCAGGAAGTGATGCAACTCGTACTTCCCTGGGGAGGAGGGCGAGGCAAGCCGAGCTGGAGCGTGATGAACTGCTCCAACTGCCGCTCACGGGAGGACGACCCGGGAGTGTAGACGGAGTGCGGGGTGATGGCAACACAGCCCGGGTAGGAGGTGGACTGTGCCGGCGCTGACTGCTGCGGCGCTAGTGTCAACTGGACTAACGATGCAACCGGAGTGGTGGAGCTGTTGGATGAGGCCGAATTGTCAGAGTCGACGACAGCTACGGCGGCAGAGGCAAGACGGTGCTCCCGCTGGCGACGCATGGTGGCGATGACGCACACCTCATCCGTCGGCGGAGGGCACGTGTACCACCCGTGCGCGGGCTGGCCACAGTTGTGGGAGACCGAGCCTCCATCGCTGGACCCGGTCGACGGTCGCTGCTGCTGCTGTTGCTGACCCTTGCCTTTCTTGTTCCGACGCTTCTTCTTCCCCGACGACAATGAGGTAGCTGCTACAAGGGAGGCGACGTCCACAGAGGCGACGGCAGGGGAGGCGAGAGCCTCCCCTGCCGTCGCCTCTGTGGACGTCGTTTGTGTGGCACAGACACGTTGTGACCTCTGACCTCGCTGCACACTCACTGACGCAGGTGACTGATGCTAGAGGGAATTCTGGGATGACGCCGTAGCTCAAGTGGAGGTGACTCGTGGACGTGCAGAGAAGACGACCCAGAGCCACTCACAAGATTGAGAGTTACCCCTACCACAAGATCTCACAACATTAATTCTTGATGACACTAGGGCTCCTAGTGGCACTTTTTTGGGAGGGGGGAGATCGTGGCCGGGTTGTTCTCACTGAGAAAATGCGTGGAAGCTTCCTAGCAACACAGCAGCTAACTAGGCGTCAGTGCCTGGTCAGACGGTGACGACAGTCACAGGTCGTGCACACAACGGCAAGGATTTGGCTAGGAGACACAAGACAAAGTGTCAGAATGCTTCAATAGCATATGCAGAGAGAAATGACAAATGACAGGTCCAAGGCATAAATACCTGCCGCGGCGCACGGCGGGTGTCGCACGCGGCAGTCCAAGAGCTGNCTCCTAGTGGCACTTTTTTGGGAGGGGGGAGATCGTGGCCGGGTTGTTCTCACAGAGAAAATGCGTGGAAGCTTCCTAGCAACACAGCAGCTAACTAGGCGTCAGTGCCTGGTCAGACGGTGACGACAGTCACAGGTCGTGCACACAACGGCAAGGATTTGGCTAGGAGACACAAGACAAAGTGTCAGAATGCTTCAATAGCATATGCAGAGAGAAATGACAAATGACAGGTCCAAGGCATAAATACCTGCCGCGGCGCACGGCGGGTGTCGCACGCGGCAGTCCAAGAGCTGTCCTAAAACCGGCCCAAAACCATTGTTTTGGCCATAACTCTGCGCACACATGTCAGAATGCTACGATGTCTGAACCTAGACATGCAAAATCAAAAGACGGACGCTACGACTGGTCACATGCATGCATCCATCATCAGACGGTGGAAATACAATGCAAAAACATGCAAATAGGGCTCATGGCAAGTATGCCAAAATACGCCTACAAGCTGTAGAAAAGACAGCAGAGAGTCCCAAAAGCATCTGGGGCTCTAGAACGGTAGTCGGCCAGCTCCAAACCGGTAGTTCACCGCCAGTCGTCGCACCAGTGTCACTAGGGCCCGCCTCAGGGATCTGCACGAGTATGGACACGGCCGAGTGGTCACAGTAAAGTGTACACGAACGTCACAAATCACAACACTCCCCCATGACCCGATGGTACGCATGTCCATACACGTGCAGCACTGGTACAAACACAATAGTGAGTGACACAAACAGATGAGGCACAGACGCATGTCCCACACTCAACCACCCTCAGGCATGGGGCGAAGCCCAACAGAACGAATGGCCACCAGGAACTTTTCGCGAGCTAGTGCCTTCGTCGAGAAATCAGCACGCTGCATGTGAGTGCCAACCCACATGACGGAGATCACGCGTCGCTCCACTAGATCACGAACGAAGTGATGCTCAACCGCAATGTGCTTTGTGCGAGCATGAAAGACACCAAAGTTCTCCGCAATGGCGAGAGCACTCTGGTTGTCGCAACGCAGCACAATGGCGGGTACTGACTGCCCAAGCTCAAGAAACAAGTGCTGCAGCCATACTGCCTCAGCAGCCCCTGCGCCCAAAGCAACGTACTCTGCCTCTGACGAACTACATGCAATGCAGCCCTGCTTCCCGCTTCGCCAAGACAGAGCGGTACCACCGAGCAAAAACACGTAGCCAGTACGGCTGCGCCCATCTGTGCTCCAAGCCCAGTCGCTGTCAGTGTAGCCGTCAAGGACCACCGAACACTGTCGACGAAAACAGAGTCCGAGGTATGGCGTGTAAACCACGTACCGCACCACTCGCACAACCGCATGAAGAGCTCTCGCACGTGGAGCCTGCAAAAACTGAGCGAGGAGGTTGACGGCGAACGCGATGTCAGGACGCGTGGTAGTGGCCAGGTACATCAGAGATCCGATGAGACGGAGGTACAAGGTCACGTCCACTGTCTCCCCCAGCTGTGTAGGATCATCCACCTTCAGGGCATCTTGCCCATCGGGTGTGAGAGGTGTGGAAGCAGAGGGCACTGCACCGAGGATATCACTAAAGCGCTCCCCCGCGACTCGTGCGTATCGGGCCTGATGCAACAACAGTGTCCGATGTCTGCGATCTCGCACAATCTCCATACCGAGAAACACCGATGCAGGACCGAGGTCCTTCATCCTGTAGGCAGTCTGNACAAGGTCACGTCCACTGTCTCCCCCAGCTGTGTGGGATCATCCACCTTCAGGGCATCTTGCCCATCGGGTGTGAGAGGTGTGGAAGCAGAGGGCACTGCACCGAGGATATCACTAAAGCGCTCCCCCGCGACTCGTGCGTATCGGGCCTGATGCAACAACAGTGTCCGATGTCTGCGATCTCGCACAATCTCCATACCGAGAAACACCGATGCAGGACCGAGGTCCTTCATCCTGTAGGAAGTCTGTAGGACAGCCTTGGCCTCCTTCACGGCCTCCAGGGATGGAGACGCGATCAGAAGGTCATCGACATAGACCAGGATGGCGGTGAACCGCTCAAGTGTGGGTAGGATGAACAGAGAGGGGTCTGCCTCACTCTGTATGTATCCTGCACGAGTCAAAGTGCCCGTGATCTCCCGGTTCCAACACCGCGGAGACTGCTTTAGGCCGTACAAGGACTTGCGCAAGCGCCAAACCTTGTCACCATCCTCAAATCCCGGTGGCTGAGCCACGTAAATTTCCTCATCCAGAGAGCCATGGAGGAACGCATTGTTCACATCCATCTGGTGCAGTTCCCAATCATGCTGAGCCACTACACCGAACACAGCTCGAGCTGAGGTTATGCGGCCGACAGGGGCAAAATTTTCGGTGTAATCGACTCCCTCAATCTGAGAGTACCCCTTGACGACCAAGCGGGCCTTATAGCGTTCCAGTGAGCCATCCGGCTTCACCTTCTTGCGAAAGACCCACTTGACCTGAATAGCCTTCCTCCCAGGAGGAAGGTCGACAAGCTCGTAGACTCTGTGCTCTCGGATAGCACGACGCTCATCCTCGCAGGCAGCACGCCAAGCGTCAGCATCCTGTGATGAGAGAGCCTCCCTTAGTGTGCCCGGGTCGGGCGCCATAGAGGGAGAACTCTGCTGGGCAAGTGCACACGCCTCAGTGCCGGGCCTGACGACCACGAGATCAGCTGCGGCGCCACAGGCGATATGGAACTTGCGAGTGACGGGGTCGTGCCCTGCAGGGCACACTGGATGTACCTCTTTGAGCTCAGTGCGGACACTCAGGCCTAGGGCCCTTGTGCCGAGGCCACCACTCGTGATGCTGCGAGAGGAGTGCCTGGGTGCGGGGCCCGACGCTCACTGAGCTCCGGAATCCAGTGGTCAAAGACTACCACCGGGCTCACGGGAGTAACCTGAGGTCGAAGGACGCACCTCAGGCTCAGGGACAGATGCAACCGCAGCTGGTGAGGACTGAGACGAGGCAGCCGGAGACGCCGTGCGAGGAGATGCGTGTGTGGGGAACAGGGGGCTGGGTGTGACAGCTGGAGCAGGCAAGACTGGACCTGACACTGAGGCAGGAGTACGAGCCGACGTAGGAACGGGAGTGGGCGAGGCTGGATCAGATACATCAAGGGCCGGAGACTGAGAGGGGGCTCGAAGCGGACACATCCGCCTGATGAGGGATGCTCGCTGGCGTGGAAGTCTCTCCCATCCGCCGAGAACCCTCACAGGAAGGAACATGGGTGGCGGAGAGTGCTGTGATCGAAGTCAAGTCACGGTAGGTTAGCGACTCAAAAAACAGCGCGTCGCTGGACTCAATGATGCGACGACGGGTAGGGTCCCAGAAGCGCCAGGCCTTCGACCGCGGGGAAGTGCCTATGAAGACACACAAGCGGCCCCGAGGTGAGATCTTGGATCCCTGCTGGTCCTCGGTGTACCACACGGAGGCCAGGGAGCCCCAGACGCTAGCGAGATGAAGGTCAGCACGGTGTCCAAACCAGAGCTCGTACGGTGTGATATGGTCCGGAAGCGGACTGTGCGGGAGGTCGTTCCAGACTCAAGTCATGTAGGCAAAACCCTCAAGTCGATGACATAGCTACAATGGTGGCTACAGTTCCTGTACCTAAGTGCGTACGCTCCGCGGTCGACGAGCAAGAGGCAGTGGTGGCTCGAGCAGAGGCGCACGTGCAGAGTCCCATGGTCGAGCTCCGGGAGGCCAGTAGCCGTTGTTACACCGTGGATGTTCCAGCACGACGGACTGTCGAGGAGTGTGTGGAGGATGTACACAGGCGTCTCCAGGCAGCTGAGTGGTCTCTACAGGATGCACGTCTGGGACAGGCTGACCTCCAGCAGCAGGTGGATGATGGGCTGCGCACCAGGGGTCACGAGGAGCACCACGGCACTGACCACACCTTTGATGACCACGACGTCGCCGCGGATGCAGCTATCCCTACACATGTCGTCGTCCGGCGAGCAGCTGGCAGCCGAGCGATAGGTGTGTCACGAGCAGCAGGTGCCTTTGCAGCAGTCGTTCCTACAGCCCCAGACGACTTACGTGGCGACTCATTGTCTTGCGCTCCCCCTCTACCAGCACCTCGTGGCCCGACGGCACTTCAGTCGACGACTGACGTAGAGGACGTCGACTTGTGCGACGAGCAGGTGCAGCTCCACTCCTTTCAACGGGGTGAGACCGCGAGGCTACAAGAGGCTCTGGCTCGTGCCGACGCGCACACTATTGAGGTCCACCGTCAGGTTCGTTTCGCGACTGACCGTCTACATACCGCAGATGCAGCCAGCCGGTCGGCTGCCGCTTCAGAGCTTGTCGAGCTCCACACGCGCCTCGACACTACGGAGACCGCGAGGCGATATGCAGCTCAGCAGTTGGAGGCCATACAGCAGGCGATTGTTTTGGAGGAGGCCCTTAGCGCAGCACCAGTC
>SZWC01001933.1:80556-102511 GCA_023375785.1 Penium margaritaceum
TTCAATGGTGCACAGTCTGGCACGACAAGTCTCTGCCCCTGCCCCCTTCGCCAATGCACTTCATCCCACGTGGCGTCTTTCAGCGCACCACCCGTGAACTCACTGTCCATGCCATAGCCGTGCTTGAACAGGCTGTGCATGACTAGAGATCCCATCAACACTGAGATGGCATCGAGGCTCAGGTCCGGCCTCCGCAACAGAGGATCTGCCGGGTTCACCTTCCCAGGCTTTTACTGGATCTCGTAGTCAAAACTCCCTTCCAAGAACTCCATCCAACGAGTCTGCCGAGGACTAAGGTTCGGCTGTGTCTTCAGGTGCTTCAGGGCGTAGTGATCCGTGAAGACCACGCAATGTCACGACTCGAGGTAGCACCTCCAATGCTTGAACACATGGATCACCGCCAGCTTCTCCTTCTCATGGATTGCGTAGTTCAGCTCTGCCCCTCTCAACTTGCGAGACGCATACGAAATCGGCTGCGACCCCTTTCCGTGATCCTATATTAACACCGCCCCAATGGCATAGTCGCTTATGTCTGTCACCATGACGTACTCCTTGGACGAATCTGGATGCACGAGAACCAGAGTGTCACACATTGCAGCCTTGAGCTCCTCGAAGCTCTTCTGCTCCTGATCGCCCCATTCCCACTAGTGATCCTTCCTCAGCAGTTGAGCTAGTGGCACACCCTTCTCTACGTACCCCCGGATGAATTTCTGGCAGTAGTTGAAAAATCCCAGGAACACCTCGATGTCACGTACGCACTTTGGTGTCGGCCACTGCTTCACTGCTGACACCTTCTTTGGGTCCATGCGGAGACCCTTGCCGCTCACGATGTGCCCAAGGAACTCACCTCCCTTTTCTCGAACTCACACTTGGAGAGCTTAACAAACAGCTTCTCTTTCCGAAGAATGTCCAGCACCTGCCGAAGGTGTTGCTAATGCTCTTCTAGAGTTCAAGAGTAGATGAGGATGTTGTCGAGGAACACCACCACGAACTGGTCCAAGTGAGGGTGGAAGATCCTATTCATGAGGCTCATGAACGTTGCAGGAGCATTGGTCAACCCAAACGGCATCACGAGGTACTCGAAATGGCCATACCGCGTCCAAAACGCCGTCCTCTCCACATCCTGCTCCGCAATCCGGATCTGATTGTACCCTGAGCGCAAGTCAATCTTGGTGAAGTACTGCGCTCCCCTCAGCTGGTCAAACAGCTCCTCGACCCTCGGGAGCGGGTACCGGTTCTTGATTGCTACGTTATTCAGTGTGCGACAGTCCATGCACATCCGCAGCTCCCCTGTCTTCTTCTTCACAAAGAGGACAAGTGTAGCGTAGGGTGACACCGACGGTCTGATGAAGCCCTGCTCCGTCAGCTCCTCCAACGTCTTCTTCAGCTCACCCATCTCATTATCGCTCATGCGATAAGAAATCCGCACCGTTGGAGGTGCTCTAGGGACCAGATCAGTTTTATTGTTGATGTCTCGCTTCCGTGGTAAACCCTTTGGCAGCTCAGCAGGAAGCACGTCACCGTAGCTGTCTAATAGTCCCTTGATGCCGTCCAACAGCTGTGCTCCTGGTGCTTTCTGCTGCTCTCCTTCTTGTTGCCTTTCCTCTGCTGCCAACACTTCCACCTTTTCAACTGCTACCTGCTGCCGCACCCACACAAGGTATACTTGGTCGCCCTCGCACTGACAGCGCTTCAGCTGAACGTAACTTTATTGCGGCACCTTGCCTGCCTTGGAGTCCTTCTACTCTGCCCACAACGGCAAAACGATTTCCTCTCTGCATTTCTTTACTTTTACCTGGCTGCGTACCCAATCCACAGTAGGATTCCACCGGTGCAGCCAGTCACACCGCAAAATGGCGTCGTAATTGTCCATCGGGCACGTGCAAAAGTTCACCTCATACATCAGTGTGCCCAGACGGATCCTCAGAGGCTTCAGAGGCAGTCCGCACTCCAGCTCCCCTTGCATCATTATGGCTGTTGTTGGCTTCCCGGGTAGCCGTGCAAGCCCCAACCTCTTTATAAGCTCGTCGCTGAAGAATGAGTGCGACGCACCACAATCCAGCAATGCTTTTATCTGCCGGTGAGTTGGTGCCCCTCGCCGTCCGTAGAACGAGCCGATAAAATTTTGGCTTTGAGGAGGATTCCCGGAACTCTCCCCCTTCCTTTGCTCCGCAGCAATACACTTGGCAGCTCCCTAGTTGTCGAAGGACTTTCGGGGCTGGCGTTCATTGATGCGGACGAAGCTTCCCCAGCAGTTGGTCGTCCGCCACTCAGTGCTGGTTGCCATTTCCCTGCTACTTATTCTTGCAGTCCTTCTTGTGGTGCCCAGGCTTCCCGCAGATCCAACAGTTCCCACCATGTGGCTTGCTCTGCTGTTGGCCTCCTTGCACTGCGTCGATCTCCATGGGGTCAGTTTGTTGGTGCTGCGCTCGACGCTAGAAATTCTCCTGCTTTTCAGGGAAACCCCCTCGATGATAGCGTAGCGCGTGAACGCACTCGGTAATGGCCACCATTGCCTAGAACTCCGTGATTCCACCTAGTGCCAGCGTACGCTGAATTTCTGCCTTCAAGCCGTCGTGGTATTCTTCTCAAATCTTCGGCTCGCTCATGTCCTCGATCTCCGAGCACAATGCCAAGAAACGACATGTGTACTCCTGCACCAAGCCAATATGCTTCAAATGCTTCATCTTGTTGCGTGCGACCATGGAGGCATTTACGAGATCGAACCGACCTCTGATGGCTTGCTCAAACTTCTCCCACGTCGTCGGCACGCGAGCTTCGGCATGCCCCGCGCCTAGCTGCCACAACACGACATGTTGCATAGTTGCGTTCCCACCTCCACCTCGAGTGGCCAGCATATTGAGCTGCCTCCACCACTCTAATGCTGCTCCACGTAGCAGTGTCACCGCGAATGACACACGCACAGCATCGTCCTCTGGAGGGTGACCCAGAGCTCCAAAGTAGATGTTCATCACGAACAACCAGGTCCGTACGCTCGCACCCTTGACTAAGGGATTGAACGGTTCCGGAGCCTTTGGTTTTGGTCTTGGCGGACTCCTTGGTTGGGCCGCCCGAACCTGTCCAGCGTCAGTCCCATCCCGCAGGTCAGCCATTTTCCGATTGAGCCGCTCATTCTCCAGCTTGAGGACTCCCAGTTGCTCTACAATCTACTACAAGGCCTGCTCCATGGCTCTAGATGACCTTTAGCCGTAGGACATCCTCTGAAAAACTTTGGCAGCGTTTTGGCATCAATAGAAAGTTTTCCGGTAGCAATTCGGCAGTCAGGGATGAGAATCTGACGTCTTCAAAGTGCGTGGGAGTCATCCGTCGTCTCCGGCGCGCGCACGGTAGGCCATGTGGACGCTCTGGAAATGTGAAAATTTCTCCAAAGGTTGGCTCGTGCGTTGGCTTTGAAGTTTGGTCTAGCAATGTCCCTCTTGATCAGCCTTGATGTTGTCCGGCGTAGTCAGTACCTTTGCTCCTTGAAGTTTTGCGAGCTCCGGCAGCGTTCTCGCCCAACGCGTGACTCTGGCTCTGATACCAAATGTGAGAGTGTGTGCTCTCTGAAGATTAATCCTCGGTGTGTGGAGAGCACAATCGCAGAGGAAACATTAGACTTGGAGAAGTCTGGAAACCAGAGCTGGAAAAATACAGGTTGATTAGATTGAGCTGAGTCCAGGGTATTTATAGTGTCTGACCGGCCAGCCTTCCTAGCTTGCTACAACAAGCTACTTGCACCTTCACTCAGTGCCCTAATTGCACCTGAACTCGGTGCCCTTCTTGCACGTAGTGCCTTGTGTGAGAAGTACCCGGCCGTCGATAGTCCGGATCGATAGTCGATCTTGTCTCTCGGCAAGCCGCTGTGTTGGCTTGACGCCTCTCGACGGTGGATGCAGTCGCCGTGTTGTGCATGCCACCGGGAGTGCCGCGACCGTCGCGCGGTTGCTGCCACCATTTTTGCTGCCGCCATTGATCGCGTCCGTTGCCGGGGCTCCCGTCGGGGAGAACCCCTCGGCGGGTGGCGTCACCGGTACGCCACTCGTTGAGGGCGCCAGCACAACCCTCGGGTTGCATGTTTGGAACATGCGCTCACAGTTGCGAGCGAAGCACCCCCTTACACCGGCGTACTCCACACAATGGCGCGAGTTTGCTTGCTCCTCCTCCTCCTCGCATTGGTGGTCAAGCAGAGGTGAGCTCGACCGCTCGCACGATTTCCGAACATCAGAAAAAGGCCCGCGTGCCCCCGAAACATAGACAAGACCTCGAGTATGCCAGAAAAATCAGGGCACCTTGTTACAGTTCTAGGTTGACACCACTCCTGACATCAGCAACACAACAAAAAAACACAAAGGGACCACAAAACCCACCTTGTCTGACAGACCCAATGGAGAGAGGTCCTCCTTTGATGGGTGGACCCCCAGTCCCCCTTTCGTGCAGCAGTTGTAGCAGGACCCGCAACAGCAGTAGCACTAGTCCACAGGCTTCGTCGCCGTCACCTCCGACCCCCTGGCCGCCATTCAACAACAACTCGCCGCTTTGATGCAGCAGCTTGCAACAATGCAACCACAGGCCTCATAGACTCATACCAGTGCCTCGCCACTTTTCATTCCCCGTGAGCACGCCAACCTCGTTGTGTCCACTGCCACGCATAACCTAGCGCAGTAGCAGACTGAGTGCCAGCGACAGACAGTGATTTCCATCATATGCCCCTCTCTGGGTGCCGGCTGCAGGCAAAAGGACTTTCAGACGCTGCCCCTATCGCTTCAAGCCGGTGAGCAGTTCCAAAGCTAGGAGCTCAGCTTCCGCACCTGGGCGCATGGTGAGGGCTTGTGGGCATACTACGCCCTTCCATACAACTCCACCCAGGCTGACCCGCTGTATGACGCTGGTCGCGCCGTACACGCCCTCATCCCCGTCGCTCCTCCGGCTTCCCGCCTAGCCCTAGAGCCCTTCCTCGACAACTTCACCGCTGGCGGGACCCCAGACCCTACAACCACATGGCACGTCCTCACCCTTCCTCATCGCCTATCCAGCGACACTAAGACCAGGCGTCTGCTGCGGGAGTTCAACTCCCTGCACATGGGGGAGACCGAGACAATAACCGATTACTGGCAGCAGGCTGAGGACATCCTCTATCGCCTAGGCACCTTTGCCCCACCCCCTCTGGCCGCGCTCCTCACCATCAAGCGCGATGCCACCAGCGCGTTTGCGGACATCTTCGTTCATTACTCCCAGGATGACCTCTCCACCATGGCAGGGGCCCAGGGCACCATCATACCCTGGGCATACGAGCTCTTCCTCAGGATTGAAGGAGCTCTTCCTTAGGATTGAGGAAGCTCACCTAGAGTCCTGCCTCTAACGCACAGAGGCCCTCGCCTCCCCTGCCGTCGTTGCCATGGCCGTCATTTCCCTCGCAGCAGCTACCTCCACCAGCTCATCGTTGCGGGGGAAGAAGAAGCGCCGAGGCAAGAAGGGCAAGGGTCAGCAACAGTAGTAGAAGCAGCAGTCGATTGGGTCCAGCGGTGGTGGCCCGGTCTGCCACAACTGTGGCCAGCCAGGGCACGGGTGGTACACGTGCCCGCTACAGATGGACGAGGCGCGCTTCAACACCACCATGCGTCGCCAGCGGGAGCGTCGTCTCGCCTCTGCAGTTGTAGTTATCGTCAGCCTTGACGCCTCGACCTTGTCCAGTAGCTCCAATCCTCCGACAGGCACTTTAGTCCCGCCGACGCTAGCTCCACAGCAGCATCATCCGCAGCCGTCGGTGCCTCCGTTCCCTTCAACGGGGCTGTCCTCAATCTATCCGGGCTCCGGTGCTCTCACTCCGCACTCATTCTACACTCCTTGGCCATCCACGCGTGAGCGTCAGTTGGAGCTGTTTATTGCGCTCCAGCTCGGCCTGCCTTGCCCTCCCCCCTAGGGAAGTGCGAGTTGCGTCACCTCCGGCTCGTCTCCCTTGCCCTGCATGACTGAGATTGAGCCGAGGTTGCCTCCTGCTTTCTATTCTGTCTCCCTGTCTTCAGTGGTCTCCTCCACCCCCCTCCGTGATGACGTCGAGTGGCTTGATGATTGGCAATCTCGGTCCGCGTCCCCTTCCACTGCGTTCGCTTCTCTTGCTTGCTGCCACGTGACTATTAGCGACCTGGAGGCTCCGCACAGGTGTTACCTGTCCGCGGCTTCGACGTTGTTTGTTTTCGTGGTCCAGCCGGTGATGTGTTCTTGACCAATGTCCTCTTCGTCCAAGGTCTTGAGCTCAGCCTCCTGTCCGTTACTGCCCTTCATCGCATGAGCATGGACGTTGTGCACTCGCGTGATGCTGGCACTGCGCCGTTGCATCCATCTGGTCTTAATGTTCCTCACGCCACCGCCCGTGTCAACCTTTGGCATGTCCCTCGTCGCTCCTCATCTCCTTCCGTCCCCTCCCCGTCGGCCGCCACAGGCCATGTATTTTTCACCAACACTCTCTCTATGCAGCACACCCGCCTCTTTCACCGCCTCCTTTGCCACATCCACTATGTTGCCATTGATAGCATGTTCCACACCCAGCCGGCCAAAGGCCTTAACCCGGACACTTTCCTTTGGCCGTGTCCCACGGAGTGCAATGATTGTGCTCAGG
The DNA here is from genome assembly GCA_023375785.1 of Penium margaritaceum. NCBI lineage: Eukaryota > Viridiplantae > Streptophyta > Zygnematophyceae > Desmidiales > Peniaceae > Penium > Penium margaritaceum. Next base: position 87,173 of record SZWC01001933.1, read on the forward strand.
GCAAGATGCACTGATCCACATACCCTCGATCCTCGTCCTGTACGTCCGCCCCTCTAGACCTGGTCCATTCCGATGTCATGGGTCCTCTCCCTACGGAGTCCGTCGGCGAGCATGGCCGATATGTCCTCACCCTCACCGACGACTACTCTCGCTACCGCTGAGTCTTTTGCCTTCGCCTGTGCCATTCAGGACTGGCTTGTCCTTGTGGAGTGCAAGTGTGGTCGATCTCTTCATCGCTTTCACTCTGACTGCAGTAGTGAGTACATGGACAAGACCACGACTTTTCTCGCCTCCCACGGTGTCCACCACGAGACGTCAGCGCCCTACACGCCCGCTCCGAATGGCGTCTCCGAGCGGTGGAACAACACTATGGTCGACACCGTCCGCACCATGCGGGTTGATTCTGGTCTCTTCGATGGCTTCTAATTTGAATCCATGGCCTACATGACGTGGGTCTGGAACCGGATTCCCCACAGACCCCTTCTCTGCCAGTCCACGCCGTACCAACACTGGTGCGATTAGCGCACTAACCTCCCCCCGGCTCGCGTCTGGGTCAACGTGGCCATTGTGTGGCTGCCTGCCCCACAGCAGGGTGGCAAACTCACCCCCCGCGGACGTCCTTGCACCTTTCTTGGCATCTCTCGTTGGTCTAAGGCCTGGCACTTCTAGGATCCATCTCAACACTATATCGTCAAGTCATGTGATGCCCTCTTTTTTGAGGAGCTCTTTCTCCGCGATCTTCTTTACTCCGGCTCGTCCGTGTCCCTCCCGTCGCGTGGGGGAGTGGTGAGTCTGTCCTCCATCATGCCGCTTTTGGGTGACGCATCACTTCGTCCCTCTGATTCGGTAGCCCCAGTCGATTCCGCTGGCCCCTCCGGGCCGACAGCCCCAGTTGCGTCCGCTGGCCCCTCCGGGCTAGCAACCTTAGTCACGCCCGCTGGCCCCTTCGAGCCAGCAGCCCCAGTCACACCCTCTGGCCCCTCCGGGCCAGGAGTCCCATTCACGCCCGCTGGCCCCTCCGGGCCGACAGCCCCAGTCGCGCCCGCTAGCCCCTCCGGGCCGGCACACCCTGTTGCGCCCGCTGAACCCTCTGGGCAAGCACCTCCAATTGCGCCCGCAAGCCCCTCCGGGTTGGCAGCCCCAGTCGCGCCCGTTGACCCCTCCGCGCCAGCAACCCCAGTCGTGTCCGCTGGCCCCTCCGGGCGAGCAACCCTAGTCGCGCCTGTTGGCCCCTCCGGGCCAGCCGCCCCAGTCGCGTCCGTTGGTCCCTCCGTACCAGTAGCCCCGTCCGCCTCCATTAGCCCATCGGACTCGGTGCCTTCTCCTCCCCTATCGCACTACACGCATGGCCGAGGCGGCAACCTGTGACCTAGGCCATTAGTTAGCGCGTAGACCACCGCATCGTGCCCTGTCGCCCCTCAGCCTCCTGTCGCTCCACGTATCTCTTCCACTCCAACGATCGTGAGTGGGGACCCTGGCACCAAAGCCCTCGGCTTGACCATGTCTTCCATCATTACAGACCTTCACCCGGGCTCTGTACTGGGCTACGCCATGCTCCATCATGAACATCGGCACGTAGTCATGGTTGCACTCGCGCGCATCCCACCTGAAGCTCGAGATGCACACGCTCCCTTAGCTTGCTCCATAGCACGCCCGGAGGACCCAACCACCCTACGCAAGGCTCGAGCCTCTCCAGAGGCCGCGCATCAGGATGTTGCCTGCGCCAACGAGCTCGCTCCTATCTGGGAGCACCACGTGTATGACATCGTCGACCTCCCTCCAGGGTGGAAGGCCATCGGTGCCAAGTGGGTCTTCCGGCGCAAATGGAAGCGTGACGGGTCCTTGGACAAGTACAAGGCGTGCCTCACAGCCAAGGGGTTTGCTCAGGTCCCCGGGGTTGATTACGACCAGATCTTTGGCCCAGGTGGCAGGTTCTCCACTAGCCGAGCGCTCTTCATTCTAGTTGCCCAACATGGGTGGGAGCTGCATCAGATGGAAGTGAGCAACACTTTCCTCCACTTCTCGCTGGAGGGTGAGGAGCTCTATATGGTGCAATCCCCAGGCTTTGATGACGGCACTGGGAGAGTCTGGCGGTAGCGAAAGGCCCTCTATGGCCTAAAGCAGTCACCTTGGTACTGGAATCAGGAGATCACAGCACGCTCCTCCGCGGTGGCCTCTTGTGTGACACGGCTGACCCTGCATTGTTTGTCGGTCCGCGAGGTCAGGCCTTCGTCGATGTTCTGGTCTACGTCAACGATCTCCTCATTGCGTCGCCAGACATGGCTGCCATCCAGCGTATTAAGGGCCTACTGCATACCGCCTATCAGATGAAGGATCTCGGATCTGCCCGAGTCTTCCTAGGCATGCAGCTCGAGCATGGTCGCTCTCAGGGCATCATACACGTCCACCATTCTGCCTGTGTGCAGACCCTGTCCACTCGCTTCGTCAAGGACCTGCCCCTCGTGCCGAGCGCATCTTCACCCATGTCACCTGATGGTCAGGTGAAGCTCAAGAGTCCTGACCCAACGGTTGTGGGGGAGCCAGTTGAAGTAACCACGTATATGCGAGTCATCGGGTCACTGATGTTCCTGGCGACGTCGACACACCCAGACATTGCATTCCCCGTCAACCTCCTGGCTCAGATTTCTCAGGAGCCGCGTCATCTCCACTTCGAGGTCGCGATCCAAGTGATACACTGTATTGTCTTGACTCTTTGGTGAGGTTTCATGTTCTGCCGCCAGCCGTCTATTGTCGCGGTAGGCTACACCGACAGTGACTAGGCCAGCAATACAAACAGGCTGGATCTTTTTGATCGGCGGCACGGTTGTGTCCTGACGTAATGGAAAGCACGTGTGCATTACACGTAGCACTACCGAGATTGAGTACGTGGCCCTTGGCTCAGGCGCATGTGAGAGTGTGTGGTTGCGTCGTTTGTTATCCAAGTTGCGTCAGTCCGTCGCATCCATCACGTTGCATTGCGACGATGAGATTGCCATGGCCATCGCGAACAATGACGGCGTGTATCACACACGCACAAAGCACATCAACGTTGAGTGTCACTATGTGCGTTTGTTGTGGCATGATGGTAGCATCAACATTGTGTGGGTTGTGATTGCACGACAACTAGTTGACTTCTTGACCAAGGCACTGAAGCGCGACTCGTTCAAGAAGGCTGTGAGTTCGGTTGGTCTGCATCCGTGAGTGGCCCTCTTTCTCCCTGCTTGCATCTCTGCTTGCCCTGGGGGAGTCTGTCTGCTGACTGTGTCTCTGTCCGCCCATGTGCACTGTGCGTGTGAGTCATGGGGGAGAGTTGGTTTTTTGCGCATCTCTCATTGTGCTCTGTTGTGTCCACCTGGCTTGTGTACATCGGCATGCAGATGAATGACAGCGAGACTTGATGCTACTAGAGTGTCGTCCGGTGGAGCCGACGCGCGCTGAGGCCTACTCATAGTTTGCTAGAGCCTCCTCCCTCCGGCGACGTGCTCAGCTCCATCGGCAGGCCTCCTTGGCGGTCGGGCCACCGGCGGTCATTACCACCACAGATGCTGTCTGCATGTGTCTAGCATTGGATCTTACTGTACCATTGTGTCTGCAACGTCATGCTCTGCCTGGGATCCATGTCTCATGCTGCGTGGCGCTGTTTGGTATCATGGACCATCGTAGGCACTGCCTGGGTTCGGGCAGCCATAACTCTTTGCTGCTATTTTTCTAGCTAAATGTGATCATACGACTGCGTTCACAGCGTTGGTATTATGGTATGGTCTAGCTTTCAGGAAAAACAGACGACCCTCGAGTTTTGGGCTGTCGGTCGTCTGGCAGGGCTCACCGCGAAAACCCTGCCTACCAGAAAACAGGTCTATGTCTATTTTCTGATTGGCTGGTGAGCTGAGTAACAAGCCCTGCAGAGCTAGGGGGGAGCTAGAACTTGGAGGGTCTCCCATTGTTGTTCATTCTTCATTCTTTATCAGTCACTTTCAGTTTTCAACTGATGTCTGGCGCTAACACTAGTGCACGCGTTTCTGAGTAACAAACCAAGAGCATCCAGACTTAGACTCTAGAGCAGGAGACTGAGGGGGGCGCAGACTTAAGCAACGAGCGTCAAAGCCCGCATGCTGCATCAATAACGCTGCTGCCTCAACCTGTAGCCTAGCTTGTCCATTTCTTACCGCAAATTCTAAATTGCTCAAGTGTCCCCAATTCCAAATCGTGTTCTGCCTCGCAACTTCTACTTTTTCACCATCTACGCTCTGTTCGGCATAACACTTGGTATCATAGCGCAGCGGTACTAGAAAGACATCTATCCACTTTACCCATCTGGAGGACTACCTCGGACAAGCCGCCAACGCATCTCACACGTCAAGTCTTCGCAGACTTTGTAACAACGTGAGGTGAGCGAGCGCAACCAACGACTAGCAGCAGCTCTTTGGCGACGACTTCGACGATGGAGGAGCAGAACATGCCTATGCACGCGAACCCTGAAACGACCGCGAATGATGGCGTGACAGGCTATGCGGCAGCTGGATCAGCCCCTACAGCTCCGACAACCAATCTGGTCGTGGACCCAATGGCGGTAAATCAGCCGCCTCTACCAACAACCTCGACGACAATAACCTGGAATGATAGGTGGCACTGGACGACAGGCGCGGATGAATGAGGATCAGATAAACCAAATCTCTGCGCTTGAGGGAATCAACAGCCATCTGCTCCAATAGCTCCATGTCGCGATGGAGGCTCTTCGCAATGCATGCACGCATGAAGTGGCGCTCGTTGAGACAAATCCCCAACTCTCGAGTGAACCCAATATACTTCCGGCCCCACGATAATCGTTCGATCTTGCAAACTCGAAGGGACCGACGTTTTGGATGTAGCTAACGAGTTTGGAGGTGTATTTCACCGCTGCTTAGGTCAAGGACGAACAAGAAAAAGATTGACCTCTTGGCCACACTTTTGCATGGCACGGTGTTAAGTTGGTGGTCAAATCTAAAGACCATCCAACGATGTTAAGAAGGAGACCAGTGAGGCAAAATCAACTGCCCACGTAGCCCGTATCATGTCACCAACCGCAGGCATTCTACCCTTGGGGCAGATCAACCTGCAATGGCAAGACTCGCTGATGCCACCAACCGACTGGAATGAATTGTAGCGTGCGATGTTCGCACGATTCAAACGGCTGAACAAAAAGTCTGATGCACGGCACAAACTCCAACGTCTCCATCAGTAGTCCAACGTGGCAGAGTACACGTGGAGATTCCGCAAGATTATCACTAGTGCAGACATCGTCCCCGGTGAACTTTATTTTTCCTACAATGGCATTAAGCTAGACATCCAGTGAGCAATTGCCATCTTTGGCGTTCAAAATGACTTACCACGGATGATCGCAGAGCCAAATTGGACCGACTGCGTCGACTACAACGCTCACATTTGGGAATTCTATGGCTGGCGACCTCCAACTACATTTATCGTGGTAAAAAGCAAGTCGGGTGACTCCTTAACTCCAATGGAAGTGGACGCCGTCGACCAAAAAGATACACGAACCTGCTAGAACTACGGAAAAGTCGGACATAATGCCCGTAATTGTCGGAGCATTTAGCAGGCCAAAAAGGGGAGGGGTTGTAGAAAAATGAGTCTGGAAATGGAAAAGGGTAGAAGGGAAAGGCTCAACTCTTGTCCACGCAGANCTGAATGATCACCCATCCGAACAAAGAGGGTTTGTGAGAACGCAAATTTCAACAAGGGGTATGAGGACGACCAACCGGTGATACTGCTAAAAGTCCAACCTCGAGGATGCAAGAGTAGCAAAACACTACTGGCACTATTGGATTGAGGAGCTTCTCACAGTTTTGTACGCAACGATATGGTTGGCAAGCTGGGTTTGAAGACCGCACTAGTGGTTTTTGAAGGAAAAACCATCAACAAGAGAGTGTAAATACAGAGACTCCGGGAACCGCTATAACTACAAGTGGGAGATCTACGGGATGTAACGGTATGGAGTTCATGTCCAATGAGTGACCACAAACTTATAGTTGGACAAAACTTCCTGTACCGAAACAATTTGCACGTCGACTGGAACAGCAACAACGCGTGCATGGAAATTGACGNATGATCGCAGAGCCAAATTGGACCGACTGCGTCGACTACAACGCTCACATTTGGGAATTCTATGGCTGGCGACCTCCAACTACATTTATCGTGGTAAAAAGCAAGTCGGGTGACTCCTTAACTCCAATGGAAGTGGACGCCGTCGACCAAAAAGATACACGAACCTGCTAGAACTACGGAAAAGTCGGACATAATGCCCGTAATTGTCGGAGCATTTAGCAGGCCAAAAAGGGGAGGGGTTGTAGAAAAATGAGTCTGGAAATGGAAAAGGGTAGAAGGGAAAGGCTCAACTCTTGTCCACGCAGAGCAATCTACACTGAATGATCACCCATCCGAACAAAGAGGGTTTGTGAGAACGCAAATTTCAACAAGGGGTATGAGGACGACCAACCGGTGATACTGCTAAAAGTCCAACCTCGAGGATGCAAGAGTAGCAAAACACTACTGGCACTATTGGATTGAGGAGCTTCTCACAGTTTTGTTCGCAACGATATGGTTGGCAAGCTGGGTTTGAAGACCGCACTAGTGGTTTTTGAAGGAAAAACCATCAACAAGAGAGTGTAAATACAGAGACTCCGAGAACCGCTATAACTACAAGTGGGAGATCTACGGGATGTAACGGTATGGAGTTCATGTCCAATGAGTGACCACAAACTTATCTTTGGACAAAACTTCCTGTACCGAAACAATTTGCACGTCGAATGGAACAGCAACAACGCGTGCATGGAAATTGACGACACCAAGGGAGAACTTCCACACATGGGATGGAAGACGATAGCGGAAGCAACAGAGCTAGAAGCAGCAGAGGAATCACTAGTAGCCAAGAAGCGACAACCTATGTAGTTGATACCGCTCAATGTGGCCAAGTACTGCATACGACAAGGAGCTCGTTGGTGGCTCGTACGTCTCGAGCCAACGGAGGAAGCGGAAGTGGTATCAGCTGACCCATCATACTCATTGGTCTCATCAGCCTCATTGGCATCAACAAAGTTGAGTGATGGGAAGAGTTTGCACCACTCATCCAAGAGCTTGCGGCTGTTTTCCCTGATGAACTCCCGAGAACCCTACCACCTCAATGAGACATCGACCATCACATTGAGTTGAAGCCGGACAGTGGACCCACAGATCGAGGGGCCTACCGGATGAGTGATCACGAGCTCACAGAGCTAAACAAGCAGCTCAATGAGATGCTCAATCAAGGGTTCATCCACCCTTCCACATCACCATACGTTGCACCACTACTATTCATGAAGAAAAAAAAACTGGCGAAATACGGATGTGTGTGGACTATCGAGCGTTGAACGACGCTACCATCAAGAACCGCTATCCTCTTCACCGAGCCGACAAGCTTTTTGACGAACTCCGTGGAGCTCGAAATTTCTCCAATAACTGACCTACACAGCGGTTACAACCAGATTTGCGTGGCAATTGCCGATATTGAGAAGACGGTGTTCCGAACTCGCTACGCACGCCTTGAGTTCACGGTCATACCGTTCAGACTCACAAATTCTCCAGCGATGTTCATGGCAGCAATGGATAATGTTTTCCGAACGTGTCTCGACGGTTTTGTCGTGGTGTACCTCGACAAAATCCTGGTGTACATCCCCACCCCAGAGGAGCACAATGGACATCTTAAAAAAGTTCTCGAAGTTTTACAAAGAGAGTTTTTTTTGGAAGACTCTCAAAGTGCGACTTTGGTTGCTCTTTGATCGAGCTGTTCAGTCATATCATCAACGACAAAAGGATTACCATGGATCCCAAAAATCATCGGTAGTCACTGATTGGCCGATGCCAACCAACGTTTGAGACGTTCAATTCTTTCTCAGCTTCTGCAATTACTAGCGGCACTTTATACAAGATTACGCCGGAGTGTCAGCACCTCTCTTCAATCTCTATCGAAAACAAAAAGAGTAGCAGTGGGGAGACAGCGAACAAGAAGCATTCACCGCTTTGCAGAATACTCTTACTCTGATGCCAGTCCTAAGATTAGCAAGTCCAACGGTCTGCTGCGTCATGGCTACAAACGCCTCAGATCGGGCCATTGACGTAGTCATTTTACAAGACCAATACGGGAATACCGGTCACACCCGATGAATATGTCGCAATCCTCGTGATTGTTGACAGATTTTCCAAAATGTCCCATTTTATCGCAATGAGGACCATTGTCATCGCCAAAGGAACAGCACGGCTATTTCTAGACAACATCATACGGCTACACGGCGTGCCCAAAACCATCACGAGCGACAGAGACGGTCGATTCACCAACCATTTTTGGCCTGAACTGATGATTCGCTATAGCAGCCATTTTGCCAGCGTTTCATCCTCAAACCAATGGTCAAACCGAGCGGACAAATCCGACGCTCGAACAGCTACTCAAAACACTATGCAAACCTCATGGGACGGATTGGGCAAAAAGACTCCCAACCGTCAAAATCGCTTATTTTTTGGCCGTTTCCACTACAACAGGTAAAACTCCAATTGAAGTGGTGTATTGCCAAAACCCCGCCACATCGGCCAGACTACACAGTCGCAGCAACATTCCCATGGTTGATTTCCACCCTTTCGACTTCACCACCATTTGGGAAGAAACACGACAGACTCTCGCAAAGACGCAAGCAGTGATGAAGGGATCAGGTGACCGGCATTGCAGTGACGATGTTTTTGCCGCCGGCGAAAAAGTCCTCCCCAGTGCAGCCAACATCAAACTTCGAGGAGCCGAGTGTTTGAGGCTCAAAAACCAATGGTTAGGACCGTTTGAGATCCAGCGCATGCAAACCCCCATGGTTGCATGCCTCAAACTCCCTGACACTATGCAACTTCATCCGGTGTTCCACAATAGTAGACTCAAGCACTACCAAAACCTCGGAGAGAAATTCTTCGGCAGGGATTGTTGGGATTGCCAGACCCAAACGCACGTATATGCCAGACGATGATACAACGTGGCATAGCTTCTGCCATAACTGAGAACACTGACATACTTTGTGCATAAACAGGCTTGTGTTTGTGCACCAAGTATGTCACTTGTAAAGAGGCATACTCAGTGCTTCGACCCCTACAACTGGGCTGGTCTAATGGTGGCAGCCAGACAAGAGTGACGTCCGGCAACACAGCTCCGTGCTGTTATCGATGGTGGTCATTGCTTCAGAGTTGAGGCACCACCTCGATTGTCGGCACTTCACTGGCTTGCACCGGATTGTTGAACGAAGCCTGTTGGTGATGGCTGGAACAAGTGACGGCCGGTACAAGGCAAGCAATCGGACGGACTACAATCAATCGGCATTCAATCGTCACTCTCGCACTGATTGATGCAACTCCAACTGTCGGCGCTAGCGATCTCGATGAATACGAGATCGCCAGTGCCGCCGACTGTGAAGTTCGCCACATGCACAAGAACGCACGAGCACGAACTAGCACACAGACATTTAGAGTAGCGTACACGCATTACTCTCTTCAACTGTTCCTAGCACACTTGCACGATTCAGCACTTGTAGTAGATTCTGTACCCAGTAGCTGGAGTTAAAGAAGTTTCTGTCTGAATCCTGTTTGTCACTGCTGGTGCATGATTCTTCGTGCAATAAATTCAAGAAGATCACTGATGGCTTGATCCTAGTTTTCAACAGGGATGTCCCTCCTCCTCCCATTCAAGTGGACGAGGACACTGAATATTTCATTGAGGACATCCTCGGCCATCAACGATGTGGCAAAACAAGAGAGTATCTTGTCAAGTGGCATGGTTACGATGCAGCACATAAGAACTGGGAACCCTACGACAATGTCCGAGATGTCAATCATCTCATCGACGGCTAAAACCGCCATCACTGGGCCACAACAGTGCGCGCGCCGGGACATTGCGACTAAAAGGGGAGGAAGTGTTACGTATCAAACGTACATGAGACCTTAATCTCCCCGCGTGGGCATTTTTGTTAGTAGAAAAACAGCCCACCGCCTCGTGAGACCTCAGTATTCAATCCGATAGTTAAGGGCAAACTGGCTAACTTCCCTCACCTCTGGTGAACCTTCTCGACCCTTCCGACAACTTCAACCACTCTCGCAAATCTACGAGAGAAGTGTCGCGACCTTTTGGTTGACTTCTTGATGCACCAAGACACATCTAGACTTACAAGGATTCATCTCGCATCTTCACCGTCAATTCTCAAAGACCCCCGGCTTCTTGACAAACCTTCTAAAATCCGACCACTCACGACGCGACTCCACACGCGTCGCTTGACTGTCAACCCAACGACCCTGACTATGCCTCATTCGTAACTCGGCACTTGTGTATATACCCTATTACTCTTTACATTCGATGTTAACTATTTTTAAGCTCGTTGAAAGTCGTCAAAATTTCTGCTTTGTCGAAATGAAGGTTTCACCAAACTAATTAAAATAGTCAATAGTTGAGTATTAAATGTCACCGACTGTGTAACGGGTCAAGTCTCCAGCTCCTGCTCTGAAGTCGTCGTCGGAGTTCGTAGAATGGCGTTCTCAGTCCGCTTCAGGGGCTTATCCCCTTTGGAATACTAAGGGGCAATCGTTATCACTAACCCAGAGCATGGAGCCTCGAATACTTCTAGTCTCCGGAGGCCCATTTCCATTTTTAGCCTTACCCCTGGTTTTGGGACCCAAACCGGGGGTTTTTACCTCGAACTCATGTTTTCACACAAGTTATTCTGTTGTTTTCATGTTGAAGTTTGTTGCAAACAAACTTTGATTTATGTTTTTGACGTTCTGGCACGAAATCGTCATGTGCGAGGCACGCTGGCGATTTCGTGCCAGCTTCCTCTCGTCTCTTGTCCCTCATCCCCTCCCTCATCCTCGCTTGCTCGCTTGCAAGGAGGGCAAGCGGGGGCTAGGGCACAAGGCCACAAGGCTTCGCCCTCGAGGCCCTTGCGGCCCCTCAGCCGCCAATCGGGCTGAGGCCGCGATCGGCGCCTGGCGATTGGCTGGCTGGTGGCCGGCCAGTCACTTGGCCGGCCGCCGGCCGTCTAGCCGGCCGGCAGCGAGCTGGCTGGCGGCCAGCCAAGTGCTGGCCGCCGGCCAACCGTCGCTGATGCGACGGGTGGTGCGCAACCACCCCTCACTTCAGCGAACCGGCCCTCCCGCTACATTCCTCCTCACTTATTATGAACTGTCCCGGTTCATGAACAACAAGCAAGATTGTCATTTAGTGAGTCATCAACATAGTGAAAGAAAATTGATAGATTCAATCACCGGCTAAACATGAACATGTGCATGGCACTAAGACCTAAGTTGCAACTTGTCAGTCTGCACGGCTAGCGACCTCCCCCCTTTAGGCTAGAGCGTCCGTGCAACAACCATGTTGGACATCTCCAACCTCCTATGGTTGCATTCCATGAATGCTGCCCTGCGGGAATGTTGCTCACTTTTTCCACGTTTAGGTGGTGCCCCCCTAACACGCGTCGATCTGTGCGAGCTGTTAGCTCGCTCCAATTCTTGCTAACCACCCCTGTGGACAACCGAGATTCGAGCTCCCATGATTTATGTTCAGGTCCACACCCGGCCCAATGAACAAGGCATTCCCTAACAGCCCGCGACCGGAGAGTACACTCTCGGTGCTGGAGTAGGTGAAGAACCTCGTATTGGCCATCAGTAGCAAGGACTGCCAGTGGTGGCTGAACGGTTCTCTCTGCCGTGTATGGAGCCAAGAGGCTCACATGAAACACGTCATGTATCTTCATACTTGGTGGAAGCAGCAATCGGTATGTCACTAGCCCGATGCGTGTAACAATGGGAAACGACCCAATCCACTTTGGTACAAGATTCCGTACCTCTGGCGACTTCAGCCAAAGATTCTTAGTCCCAAGAAACACTTTGTCACCGGTGTCAAATGAGTCCTCACGGCGACTTTTGTCGACATATGCCTTTTGTCGTTGCCGAGTAGCTTGAAGGTGACCCTTCGCCTCCTGAGACAAGGAGTCAATGCACTCGGCAAAGGCTTGAGCAGAAGAAACCTGTCCTCTTGTACTCCCAATCTTCACCAATGAAGAGGACACTACTTGATGCCAACCACTATTCAACACAAACAATGTGAACTTTGTAGACTCATTCACCAAGTAATTCACCGCAAACTCTGCCAGTACTAGGAATTCGTCCCAGTCATTCATGGCAAGGTCCACGTACATACAAAGCATTCGTTCTAGAGTGCGATTCATGCGCTCTGTTTGTCCATCAGTTTGAGGATGGAACGTTGTCAACATCTGCGACTCGCTGTCAAAGTACTCGTGCATCTTTTACAAAAAATTACTAGCAATTTTTTTATCTCGATCGAAGATAACGCGCAATGGCAAGCCGTGGTACTTTACGACACCCTCAAGAAAAGACGAGCGGTCTCCTCTATGTTGACATCAGTGGTTGTAGGAATGAAGTGTATCATCTTCGTCAGAAGATCCACAACCACTAGTGTTGCATCGTGGCCACGGGTCGTGTCAAAAAGACCAGTAGTGAAGTCCAAGCTAACGCACTCCTATGGAGTCCTGGGAATAAGAAGCTGTTGGAAGAGTCCAACGGGCTTCTTGTTACTAGCCTTATTCCGAAGACATGGGTCGCATGTCATGCAATACTTATGGAAATCCATACTCCATCCTGGCCACCAATAGTGGTCTGAGAGTGTCTTTCCGGTCTTTCGAGGTCCCACATGACCTGCAACTGGTGGGTCGTGGAACTGGGAGATAATCTTTGCTTGAAGGCCTCCCGACTTTGGCACAACAAATTGTTCTCCGTACTAGAAGATTACTACGGCCTCCACCGATCCGTAATTGTCCAGATTTTGAGAGTCTTGAAACCAAGAATCTGCACAGCATCCCATCCAGATCCTGTTGTCAAAACTGTTGCAATGGATAATCTCTCATGGCGGTTGTCCGAGAGGTGGACGGGGATCCGGTGTTTGTATTGTTGTTGTTGCAATGACCATAAAACACCAACCAACCTCGGTGGTTACTTTAATTTCCATAGGCTGTTTGCTTAGTGGATCAGCCACATTGATGCGTCCTGACCTATATTCCCATGTGAACGAGAATCGGCTAAGGTATTCGCTCCAATGTGCATGTCGTATTGACAGGTTCGGTTGTGTTTGGGAAAACACCAATGGGTTATGGTTGGTCACGACCGCCACACCTCCTTCAGCACCCTTGAGGTAGTAACGCCACATTTTGAAAGCGTGCACTACCGCAAGGAGCTCTTGATCCCTAGTCGTGTATCGCGTTTTTGCGAGGATGAGCTTCCGGCTCTCATACGCGACTGGATGGCTGTTCTGCATGAGGATGGCTCCGAGTCCTACTATTGACTCATCACATCAAACCTCCCACAGTTGCGATGGATCCATAAGAGCTAGGACGGGCGTTGTGGATAGAAGCTCTTTGACTTTGAGAAAAGCGTTCTTGCAATCAGATGTCCATTTCCAGTGCACGTCTTTTCGCACGAGTCTGGTTAGCGGTGCTACAAGGGTCAAGTACCCTTGCATAAACCATCAAAAGTAGTTTGCAAGGCCAAGGAAAGACCGAATTTGCCCAAAATTTTCTGGGCGTTGCCAGTCTACAATGGCTTGGACCTTTCGTGGGTCGACATGGATGCCGTCCTTGCCGATGATGTGTCCAAGGTATTCAAGCTCATCTTGTGCAGACTTGCACTTGCTCACTTTCTCATAGAACTTCTGTTCTCAAAGGATTGCGAGGACTTCGCGGAGATGTTCTATGTGCTCTTCCATTGATTTGGAGAAAACCAGGATGTCGTCCAGGTGAACCAAGACAAACTGACTGAGTTGCTTGGTGAAGGTTCGGTTCATTTCTCCTTGGAAGGTTGCCGGGGCATTTGTAAGGTGCCAGTTTGGTCCACATTAAGGATGTGCACAAGGATGGACACGACCGAGTGGTCCGAGTCAGCTGAATAGACAGACGGGTATACCTCACATCACTACACCTTGAGCTGTCCAAGTGTCATACAGTCTTGTGTAGCAAGATATTTTCAGGTTGGACTGATGGTTCACTAGTAGCTACATCACTCCTTTTGTTACATTTATGATGGATTATAGCAACCTAGTTCACCTATGTATGGTTGATAGAGTTTTCTCCGTGGTGGAGACCCGGGCAAGTGGTTGCCTGTGCCAGCGCCTCGAGACACCCCTTGATCTGGCGCATATTGTCTCTTACGGGTCACGCAGTCTCCCTGTGGTCAAGATCTAGGTATGCAGTGGCTTGTGTCAGTACCTCGAGAGAGACACTACTGATTGATCAAGTTTTGCTTGACCTTTGGTCAGAAATATGTAGTTTGCATGTGGCCGAAACCCAAATGCCCGGTGACATGTTCTGGCATCTTGGGAGGCCTAACTTGCCTAGCTTGGCTGGCTGGTGGTGCTAGATAATCATTGTGGACCTTGGATGTATTTTTGGGTACATTGCATGTTTTCTTGTCGGTCGAGACCCGGGCACTCGGTGGACTGTACAAGTGCATCGGGAGAGCTCGCTCGTCTGGTTTCATGTTCCATGTCTTGTCTATTCCCCATTTGTGCCTTTCGGTGTGACGTGGATGATGGGCCATGGTGGGCTAGCCGCTAATCCCCAATACATAAGTTCTCAGCAGTGCTCATTGCACTCTCTCCCTTGTTCATTTATCTGCACGTTTCAGACCTAACCAAATTCTGGGGCTGCAACCCTCTCGCTCACAACCAAGATCGTGTGCTATCTAGCATGGGCTTGCATTTCCTAGATCAACTTAAGCATGGTATCAGAGCACAGGGGGGTCTTGTGAGCAAAAAAGCAGCGGAAGAGTCTGAAACATAACTGTTGTTGTGCCATGTGGGGCCGCAAAGACAGAAATGTGCAGGAGCAGCAAGCTTCTACGGGATATCCATAAGGGTCACTTCCACATTGTTTAAGGTTTAGTTTTAGGTTTAGCTTGCATGTGGAGGCATTTGGGTGCTACTAAAGCATCTGTGAGGGTGGCAGAAACAATACCCAATGTGGGAGCTGCGGTTTGGCAACAAAGATCTCGCCAGCTACAAGTTTAAGTGGCTCATCATCACGTTAAGATTAGTAGCATGGCGGCAGCATGGAAGCAGTGCACTGAAACTTTGCAAGCAATGTGCTACACTGAAAGTGTGTCAATTGCAAGGCAATAACACGTTGCAGCTAGAGAAAAATTCAACTCGTAAGTAGGGTCCTTGCAGTGCACTAAAACAGCATCGACAGCAATAACAGCAGCAGAAGTAATGGTAGTGGCAATAGC
>SZWC01001933.1:109658-121752 GCA_023375785.1 Penium margaritaceum
TCTTATCCATTCTTCAACAAAGTCTTGGAGGGGTTGTACAGGCTGATTGAAGAGCACAAGATGTTGACAAGGAGGAATGCTTCATCCCTCCCATTTTGCGAAGGGAAGGCGGTTGCCAACAACCACCCCTCACTGAGGCACGGGCTGGTCAGTGACCAGACACTTGCTAGCCGCCTACCAGCTCGAGACTAGCAAGTTGGGTGGCCAGTGACAGACAGGCCATCTGCTAGTCAAGCACCAGCCACTGAGCTGGTGGCTCTGTCAGTGGTCTAGAGGCCGCAAAGGTCTCAAGGAAAGGGCCAGTGGCCTCGCGAACTTGTTCTCGCTTGCCCCTCCTTGCCAAGAGGATGACCAAGAATGAGGGGAGATCGTGAGCGATAGAGCCATAGAAAAATAAAAGGACGTGTTCCACACACAACAACCTAACGCCATTGCATAAACATATTAGCTTAAGTTTGACTAGCACAAACTTGAGGTTTGTTTTATAAAAGACTCATGAGAATTCACTAGTTTGGTGCACAAAACCCCTTGTTTAAGACCCATAACATGGGAGTGAGGTAAAACACACATAGAAGGACCTCCTGATACTCAGATTATTTGAGACCCCCTACAAAAGGTCAATGACGATTGCCCCTAGAGTTATGTGGAGCGGGAAATCCCTCCAGCGAGGTCATGGCACCATTCAGCAAACACCAAAGACGACCCTAGTGTTGAAGCGACAGCCATGGCCATTACATTGGTAGCCAGGGAAAAAACAAAAACACCTGCTAATGAGGGCGCGACGGATTTGGCGGTCAAATGGGGGTTGAAACAATCCCCATAGCAGCAGCAATGATAAAGGTAAAACAGGGATATGGACTTAAAATGTAACCCATTTACACACCATACATTATATGAGAAAGTTCTTCTCAAGCTCTATTTTGTTATTCCATGTTCACACAACAACCCCCTTTATCCAGCAAGCCACGTAGTTTTTTTTGGTGCAGACTTTGGTGGGGCCTTCTTGGAAACCCCCCTTTTCACTGATTTTTTTGTTCTCCTTTTTTGTGTCTTGGACCAAGATGTTCGAGGAGGTCTATCTAAGACCAAAGGGCTCCAAGGGCGGAGGGGGCCAGTAGAAGACATGAGGTCCTTCTTTGGAGATTTTTTCATGCCTCCCTATTGCTGGGGGTTCAAGGGAGACACCACCAAGAAGTGCAAGGGAGCTGAAGGCACAAGAAGAAAGGAAGAAACCAGACAAGATGAGGTAAGAGTAGGAAATCAAGAATGGAAGGGAAAGAAAGAGGCGAGCTTTGTGCTCTTCATAGGGAAATTTGCTCCTTGCCTTCTTTGATTGCAATTTGACGTTGTGAGAGAAACTCACATCGTTTCTTGATTTTTCTTTTGTCATGATTTCAGGTACCTAGTCAGCCTTACAAGAAATCTTGTGCCGTGAGTCACGGCTAGAAAGATCAGCTTATAAGTCCATGTGATTGTGTCAGCCGTGGTGGCGTAGAAAATGGGCAGTTTTTTAACACGTGCTTGTGCCGACCGTGATGGCCTAAGAATCCTATAAACTTTACAATGTGGTCCCATCTGCGGTAGCCTAGAAATTTACAAATGATTTTTTTTAGTGTGGCATCACCGTTTATAAGAGAGCACAATAAAGAGAGGCGACCACTCTCTGGGCTTGTGGTGAGCAGTGCTCAGTTGAACTTGGCCGTTGCTAGTTCCGCGATGAGCCTTCTAACGGAGTAGCAAGTGCCAGACTATCCAAGAGCAATAAGGGAAATGTGGTGACGGCTTCACCACACGCCCTTGCAAGACACCAAAAATTGGGAGTCGTGGCTAGAAGCACGGTCAACAACCCAGAGGCGACCGTGTCTCTGAACGTAACCCGCGCTAAATTTGTTGACAGCGAGGACGTGAAAGATAAAGACTTACTAGAAGAGTATCTCGACATGCAATTGGGCGATGTCCATGCGACAGAGGACGTGGTGGAATGAGACTAGTGGGATGTGGAGCCCGAAAAAGAGCACGACAATGATGACAAGGACTAAATCCATCGTCATTGTTAGAAGAAGAACTCAAGCCAATCTCTTGGAAAAGGCAAAAATGCTGCTGATAGTAGCGATGCTGCCAACAGTAGCAAGGGCTTCAAAAGCAACCACGTAGGATGTTCCCATGAGCACAAGATGGACAATGTCACAGTAAAGGTAATTTGCATAGCTCACCTGAAAATCATTAGGGAAGCTACTGAGACAACGGGGTGAATCAAAATCAGGGCCGACAGTAGAGGTACGACACAACCCAAAGTCGTGGTGGGTGAAAACTCTCTTAGAATTGGGCCTTCTCAAGAGCATGCGTGCAAACAGCACTCTCTTCCAATAAATGAAGGCCAACGAATTGTGCAATATTCTTGAGGCCATTGTTGAGGCTTTGACAACATTAGAGCTCAATATGCCCTTTGCCAGCCTGCTGGCCCACCTCAAGCAAAGCATCACAGAATTTTACCGTGGTTNCCAGCTCCAATACCTAGCCGCCGATGAGGAAATGCTCCAATGCAGCGACCTTGACAAGGTTTTATAGAGTTGTACTCACTTACAGAAACAACAGCAGCCAGAGCGTGTGGCAGGTATTAGCGGTGCTACTAGTGGCACCGACCTGCCAACCTTGATGACCTCATTCTGGTCATGTGCACATCATTTCTCCATAGCATGGAGACATTTCATAAGGGCATAAAGCTAACCAGATAGTTACACCAGATAAAGCACATTCTGTGTGTCCAGAAGATTCTATCCAGTCAATAAAGTGACCTTGCCACAATGCAAATTGAAGACAAGCTTGTCAAGTACGTAGTCAAGGAGTGGGGCGAATAACAACCTCACTTGAAACGGCATCCTATACCGTGGGAGGCCTTCTGTACCATCATATGAAAGAAGTAAACTTGGTATTAGGAGGCGCACTGAGCCTTTTACAAGATCAAGGACTCCAACCAGGTGGGAAGCTCGCTCAAGTCTTACCAACGTGAGTTCACCACCCTCGTGAAGGAAGTTGAAAGCTACATTGAGCACGATGGAATTCATACATTCAAGTATCTGAAGTACTTGCTATTGGAGTACTTGGATGATGGTCTTGCAAATGAGAATCTCAAGGAAAAGACCACCACCTTTGCAATAGGATAAACGAAGATGAGCAAGGAGGAGTTACATGAGCAAAATGTATTTGGTAAGTTTAACATGCTACTCGGACACACGGCCATACGTGCATACACAACAGGGCCGAGACATGCGCGTAGATGNTGTAGGAGATCAAGGGACAGCCAAGAAGCAAATTGGGACTTAGGACAAGCAGCCTATGAACTCCCAATCAAGAGGACTGACAGGCTGAAGGTAACAAAAGACAAACACAGCCACAAAAATGATAAGCTATGGCCGGCGTGTGAGCTTTGTAACATAACCTTTTGTGAAGAGCTCTGCCACAACTACATACAACTCAGCCACTTTAGGACCAACTTCCCTGAGGCCGCTGGTGGTGGACAAGAGGCCACAGCATTGGATGCAGCTACATCGCCTCATGGAGATTGTGTAGTGGTTTGCCACAGACAGGGCCGTGGATAGGGCCACGGTCACGGAAATGGGCCTGGTCGTGGAAACCGCCAGGGTCGTGGCGTGGGTTTTTCCCACCCCTGAGTGACGTTAACGGGGAGCACATAAGGGGGGAAATTGATCACGAGTGTGGGTTCATGCTTGCTAAGGATGATGCCAAAAAGAGAGTTTTTGACGAGTTCAGTTTTTTTCTTCTTCTTCATATTCTGATTGAATCACATTCCATACTTACTAATCACAAATTCCCACTGAATATTGCATCTGTAAATGAAATACATCATCAAAATTACTGCAGGATAACGGTGCCAAGAAGTCAGCAAAAAGTGTATAATCTTGTGAGTGAGCCAAGGATTATCAAAGCGATGAGTACAATCATATTTGAAAATTTTCTGATGGATGATTTTGACCATGCAAAGTGTAAAGACTGAGAGGTATTTGTAGAATTCATATGCAGTAAAAAGAATATGGACTCGAGTGGGAAAACCACAAGAGTTATGATGCCTACTGTACTGATTTTGTGTTTTCTATAACCTTGGTTCATTGTTAACGAGCTTGTTGTGTATGCTCTGTTGATTAGATACAACAAAAGCTTGTTTTATCTACTCTTTTGAGTAGATACAACAAGGCAACGCAGTTGAGACGACACACAATTAGTGTTTCTATGAACGTGCTCACTGACACTGAACGAAATGATTCCTTCATGAGCCTTAGCTTTGCCCAAAAACTGGGCCTGAAATACGATCCATTGGACGTTGGAATCATCATATGTGGCACCTATAGGGTACCCGTGGTCGATACACGTGTTCCATTAAACATTAAACATTTGTGTTTCAGGCTACAAAGTGTTCCATTAAAGGTGCTCAACTAGATCGATACCTTCATTGTGCTGCTAGGTGATCACCTCAATCCTCCGGTCATCGAGGAGTCACAAGAGGTGACTCCTTGATTCAAATGAATGTAGCGCCTCAGTATTGCTGAGAAAAAATGTACAATATTCCAAATCAAGGAGTACCTTATGAAAGGTTAGATTGAGCCAAGTAGATTGCTCTTTGGTATGCCGATCCGTTGCGTGAAA
The DNA here is from genome assembly GCA_023375785.1 of Penium margaritaceum. NCBI lineage: Eukaryota > Viridiplantae > Streptophyta > Zygnematophyceae > Desmidiales > Peniaceae > Penium > Penium margaritaceum. The sequence continues at coordinate 114,321 of SZWC01001933.1, forward strand.
ATAATGGACGGTGAAATACGCATGTGCATAAACTACAGAGCGCTGAACAAATCGACAATGAGATTTTATTTCCCTTACCATAGAGTGAGGAACTCTTTGACCAAGTCTAAGTATTGAAAGTGTTTTTCTCCTTGGATGTATCCAAAGGTTACCATCAAATCCGCATCTTTCAAAAAGATGTGCCCAAAACAAATTTCAGCACACACATGAGATTTTTCAAGTTTCAAGTTTTATGCTCTGGGTTGACGAACACCCTAACAACCTTTCAAGGATAAATTAAGAAAAAGTTTGCTAAATGATTCGGTCAGTTTATCTTGGTTTGATTGGATGACATCCATAGAATATCTCAAACACTGGACGAGAACATGAAACATTTGCGTAAATTCATCCCGATCCTTTGGGATTGATTTTTGCATGAAAGATTAAGCAAGTATGCACGACGTGATATTGATTTCCTTAAACTCACACTCGGCAAGGACATCATCCACATCAATCCATGATGTTTTCAAGGCGTAGTGGATGGCTATGCCTAGAGACTAACATACTGACCTGGTCCTTTCTCCACCTTACAAATTATTTTTATCGGTTTATGTGATTACATTGGCCCTGGTAGCACCGCTAACCAGGGGCACGTGAAAACAAATACTGTGGAAATGGACATGTCATAGCGATAACAATTTTTTCAAAGTAAAAAAACTTTGATCCATAGCCCCCGTCGTAGTCCTCCCAGATCCATCACAACCTAGGATGTTTGCTGGTAGGACGTGCAGCTATCCTTGAGTAGATCAGGCACCCAGTTGTGTACGAGAGCTGAAAGCTCGTTACAGGCTAAAATGTGATGCAAATGATGACCAAGAACTCCATGATGTGGTACACGCCTTCAAGACACAACACCGTTACCTCAAGAGTTGAGAGGGGGGCATTATGGTCCTCACCGACCTTTAATCATCGGTGTCACAAACACAACCAAACCCCTCAAAATGACAGGCACGTTGGAGCCATTACCTAAGCTGATTCTTGTCTACGTGGTGTATCAGCTTGGGTGCATTGACGTGGCGGATTTAACAAGCGGGTAGCCAGTGGAGACAAAACCAGACAATGAAACCACTGTGTATCTTATGACAATTAAGTTAGCCACAACACAAGTACCAAATCCATCCATCCTTTGTGGAAAACAACTCAAGAGATCAACCCGCAGAATGGGTTTTAAATCAAGATCCAGATAGAATACTGTTTGTGTTCTTGGCTTTAAGACTCTGAAAATCTAGAAAAGAAAAAATTTCTTGAATTCACAAGAATTACTGTAAATTAACCAGTTGTTGGGCCGGACACGGGAGATCTTCGAGCGAAGACAATCCTTCAATTCCACTACCTACCTAGTGTCAGGGCAGGTGGGGCCACACAAAAAGGAACACACACTCTCGTATCACTGTTCGAAACCAGGATGGAGTTTTGATGTAAAAAAAAAATATATGACATGAGATCCATGTCTCTGACATAAGACTTTGAATAGAAATCCTACAGATTTCCTCCACACACTTCACATTCCAGGGAATCTGTGAGGTTGCGTCAGTATGGACTTAATCACTGGTCTTCTAGGCATGGCCCTTGGCCATGATGGTATCTTAGTGGATGTGGATATCATGAAAAAGATGACACACTTCATTCTTACAACCACAGATGCGAACTCGGAGGAGATAAGTCGTTTCTTCTTCGAGGGTGTTGTGAAGTAGCAAGGCCTGCCATTGCATATTATCTCCGACTGAGATAGAAAGTTTGCTAGTATGTTTTGGCAGAAGATAAATAAGTATTTCAGAAGTGAGTGTGGTATGTCACTGGCATTGAACCATCAAACCAATGGAAAAACAGATGACATGAATTGCACCATGGATCAGATGCTCCACATGCGTTGACCCTGCTGTGGATGACTGGGATAAATCGTCAGCACCGACACAGTTTGCAGCAAAACACTTCATTCAATGGTCTGCACTATTCTCACATTTTGTATTGAACAATGGTCATCATTTAGTGGTGTCCTCTTCATTGGCAAAGAGAGGGAGAAAAGAGGGGCATGCTCTTTATCTTCATGCCTTTACCTAGCGTATAGATTGCTTGATGTAGAAGGCAAATGACCACCTTCAAGTGACTCAGCAACAAGAAAAAGAACGTGCAAATAAGATCTACAGTGAGATCTCGTTTGACACTAGTGTCATGGTATCTCTCAGCACCAAAAACCTTCTTTTGGAGTCGACTGGAGTGAAAAAAACTTCAACCAAAGTGCATTATACCATTCCCATAATGGCATTCATCCAGCCATTGACATACTTGTTGTTGCCTTCAACGAGTATGATGATACAGAATAATTTTCATACAAGCCTATTGGATCTATACACAGTAGAAATAATGGTTAAACTGCCACCGATAATCCTTGTTGGAGACAAATAACAAGGAGTTCTTTGCCTACTCCATCACCAAGAGAATAGAGTTTGGTCACATGTTTCTAGGGAGTATCTTGTTCATTGGACTGGTTGTGGACCTGAGCGCAACTAATGGGATAGTGAGTCTTATTTGTGGACTCATGTCGTCAAGGAGTATTGGAGATAGCTAGCAGATTTTGTGGCACGTGGTAGGTGGCACTACCTGAATGTTGACGTAGTGAACATTGTTCTTACCGGACAGCATTGGTGGACAGGCACCACTAGAGGTTGGGGCTGTCCAACATGGTTATTGCACGGACACTCCATGTTGAAGGAGAAAGACTACTGGCCATACTGGTGTATAGGTTGTAGCTTAGGTCAAGACACCGATGCATGTATTCATGTCTTAGTTGGTGGTTGAAAAATGGTAAACTACTTTCACAATGTTGGTGCTTCACTATCACACACTCCTTCTTCCTGTCCATGAACTGAGATGGTTCATAATAAGCGGGGAGGAATGTAGTGGAAGGGCCGGTCCGGCCCTCCAAACTCGCAAAAGCAAGGAGGTTGCCGGTGGCTATCCCTCACCGCAGCAAGGGCTGGCCGGTGGCCAGCCACTTTCTGGCTGCCAGCCAGCTGTTGGCTGGCAGGCTGGATGGCTGGAAGTTGGTGAGGTGACCAGCCGGCCATTTCCGTCTAATCACCAGCTGCCGATCAAGTTGGTGGCTTGATCGGTGGCGGAGAGGTTACAAGGAACTCAAGGGCGGGGTTAGTGGCCTCACATCCTTGTCCTCACTTATCCCTCATTGCCAAGAGGATGAGCGAGAATGATAGGAGAGCAAACGAGATGTAGCGACAAGGAAGTTAAAGAAGGAGGTATGAAACTGTAAAAGTGCTTCAAACATTACAATTTTGTGTCGTTGCATAACAAGTGCTTCAGGTTTGTTCAACAAAACAATCATAAACACATAAGAGATTGGGATACAAACCCCCTTTATTTGGGACCCAAAACAAGTGAGTGGGAAAAAAAGTGGAACTGGACCTCTTGAGAGTAAAAAACAAGAGTTTCCATACACAAGGTCATTGTTGATGATTTTCCCTAGAATGAACCCTTCAAGAGAGTTCTACATGCCGTTTAGTGAACTCCGAGAAAGACATTTGTGTAGGAGCAGGAGTAACATCTACTACAGTTGACTAATGTATGGTTCAACCTCAGTACCGAAGGATGATGAAGTGAAAAATGACATTTCATAGGAGAGTGTTATGAGAAGACCAATATGTATTTCTGATATGCTTCCCCGTGTTAGAGAAAACATCATTCGTTGCTTGCACTTCAATGAAGAATACAGGCTTCTTAACATTAAAGTTGCCTTTAAGGGTGGCACAAACTACTAGCGAAATGAAGTACGGGTGAATTCTCATCTCCAAATCTTCAAAGTTTTTGTTTGAGTACATGGATTGAAAAGGGAAAGAGTTGGTCTTTTTTAAGAAGAGCTTGTATTGGAGGGAAGCAGTCTTTGGAATAAAGAAAATAAGACTTGATTATCATTACTTTGGCCAAATCAAGGGCTTTGAAGTTGTGCGATAACACAAGAGATGTTTCATTTATGAGAAGTGTTCAGTTTTGGGTTCCCTCCACGTAAGTACCCGAACATGTTTTTTTAGACTCTTGTTGGGGAGCTGGGAAATGTAAGGTAATGCTTGTTGGATTGGATTGAAGGTGCCAGAAAGGATGAGGTAGGTCGATGAAGGTTTTGTGCGTTCACAAGCATTGGAATTAGGAGAGAGGAGGAGCCTTCAAGCATCGAGCGCCTGGGATTAGGAGGGCATAGGTTATGCTTTAGAATGGTGGTTGAATCACTCAAGATGATGGATTACATGTATAGCTAGAGCTTGGCAATTTGGCTCTCTCAGAAGCCACACCATTTGGCCTTTGAGGCCAAGTTTCACACACTGGTGCACACAAACTCACACAAGATAGATAAATAGCGTAGGAATCAAGCTGACCAATCACACATGACCTAGAGAGCTACAAAATACTCCCATGACACACTTTTACTAGTCACATCAGTTAAAAATCATACAAAAATGCCATGTGTCCATGGCTAACACAAAGCACGACAGGACAATCTCACCCCACCTGAAAGGTAAGGAGAGAGACCTTCTTCTTAGTCAGCACATTATGACAAGGTTATCCAAAGATCAAATACCTTCTTGAATATTTCCATCATCATGAATAGACCCTTGATCTCTTGATGTTGTCTTTTATCAGTCTAAGGCATCAAACAGGCACCCTTGGCCACCGAGATCCCAGCGGTCAACAATGACATAAAAATTGAAAATTCATGTATCCCAAACTTTCTGTTGGACTTTGCTAAAACTTGGACACTATATATGTTTTCACTGGATCTTTCCAATGGTGAAGCTGGATTGGCGATCGGAGCAGGCATCTCGTATTTTGGAACTTGCTCCCGTGGACTTGACACTCAACTGTATGTTGTATGACCTAAATCCCAATAATCTCCTACTTTTCTGCATTCATAGTGGGCTGAGTCCACATGCCTTTACGCAAAACTGCAGCCTCTCAGTGGCTTGGTTCATAAATCAGTGACATGCTTGATTGTTGAAGTGAACTTCAGCCTCATAGCACCCTCTTGCACCACGTGCCTGATGAAGTGATAGACGATGCCGGTTTTCTTGGTGCGAGTATGGTACTTCAAATTCTTGGCATGTAGAATTGCTATCTGGTTGTCGATGTCCATAGAGACAAACTACCGCACTCGCATTCATAGCCGAAGTTCAAGCGAAACTGCTTCCTTGGCTCCAAAGCTGAGAGAGACATTTTTAACTTCCGTGCTTGAGGTGACCACAGCCACTTATCTCTTGCTACACCAGCTGATGGTGTAACCATTCATGAGAAACATAGCTTTAGAGATGGACTTGTGATCCTCTGGGTTTGAAGCCCAATCTGCACCTATTCATTCAATAATGCTATTGTTGCTACTATTGTTGGTGATATCGACCCTGATGGTTCAAGCAAAGTTATGGAAGATCCACTTTATTGAATTCTGGTGCTTAGATCTGGGATTAGCCATGTGCTGGCTCACAATGCTCACAGCCTGCACGAGCACCAGCCTGGAGGCCACCTTAAGGTACATGAAACTGCCAACGATACTCTTGTACTTCTTCCACTCAACTACATTCACGTCCCCACTAAAACTCACGAGGTACTATCACATATCAAGAGACATGCTGATATGGTTGGATTCTGCCTTGCAGAACTACTAGAGGACATCCTTGATCTGGTGAATGTGCTATAACGCGAGAATACATGACTTGCTGTCATGCATGACCTGGATACCCAAGGAAGTGGGATGCCTCCTCAATCTCAGGCATCTTGAAGCAGTCCTACATGGCCTCCTTGAACTCATACAATGTACACACATTGTTACAAGGAAGGTTTACTTCATCTACATAGATGATGATGGTGATGATGATGAGGATCTCATGCTCGTGCTTTTACAACATATGCAGTAGTCAAACTCGCTACGCTCTCACCCCATGCACTATAGTGTCGCATCAAACTTTTGTTTCCAAGTACACAAGGCCCGGTTGAGGCCTTACAACAACTTATGTAGCTTGTAAACCTAGTGTTCTTGGTCATCTATGAAGAACCCCTTTGGCTGCTCCATGTAGATCTCCTCCCTGTCCTTCGTGTCTCAATTGTTGATGACCAATATTGTGCCTTGTCACACTCCCCTTGTCTCCTCTCCTTTCTCCACTGGTGTGTGTAGTTTTGACAGGTGTTCTCTCTCTCCAGAAGACCAATGTTTTTTGTATTCCTGCCTCTGCCATGTGAGTTTTGACTCTGTGTCCAAGCTCATTTACACTCAATGGTCCCTTGTTCTTGACACAAATTCCTTTGAAAACTAGCCCAAGATCGAATATGTCTTTCACGCTCATAGTAAGATGAATTTATGCACCTCATCTAACTCCACTTCCCAAGCACTGCGTCCGCTCGAGTTGGTCCACTCGGACCTTCTTGGTCCCCTCCCTGTCAAGTCTCTCTTTGATTGGGGGCTATATTTTCTCACCTTGACTAATATGTTCACCCAAATGCCGTGGATCTAACTTTTTCCACAAGAGTATTGCCATCCTGGCAGTCCAGCTGTGGTGGGTGATGTCTCGTCACACCACTCACACGATCTGCTCGGATGGTGGTGGTGAGTTCTTAGGCAAGACGGACACCTTCTTTGATGAGCACTGTGTTTTTTCACCAAATCTTTGTCCCTGCTACACCACAAGAGAAGGGTGTGTCAAATTGCTCAAACCACACCATGAAGTACGTTTACGGTCTTCCGCTTTCCTTTGTCTTTGGGGGCTTCTCATATATGATGTGGGTGTTGAACCTCCTGTCGCATGGTCCTCTTATGGACCCATGTCATGTTGTACAAGTTGTGGTTTGGCCATCGCGCCGGCCTTTGTCTTGCTCATGTCTCGGGCTCCTTAGCTTGCGTCTGGTACACCGAGGACGAGCCGGGGTCCAAGGTCTCACCTCGGGGTTGCATGTGTGCCTTCATCATTATTTCCTTGTGGTCAAAGGCCTGGTGCTTTTTGGACCCTGCTAGTAGTCGCAATGTGAGGTTTGAATTCTCTCTTCTTTGAAGCTCTCACGTTCCGTGGCCTTTACAACATTCTATCGTTGGCCGCCAACCACATGCAGTGGATGGGGAAGTCCGGACCTGTGGATGGGTCCGATCTCCGGCTGATGACGATCTGGTCATCTTAGCTATGAATCATGTGGCCTTGGTGGTTCCTTCTATAGTCCCTGCTCCCGTTCCAATGTCAGTTCCCTCTGGCACACCTACTCACATGCCAGTGTTGGCTCCCCTTGGCACACCTGCTCTCGTGCCAATGTCAGTCCCCTGTGGCACACATGCTCACGTGCTTGTGCCAGTTTACTTTGGCATGCCTAGTCTCATGCTGGTGGTAGTACCCCTAGTCACGCTTGGTCC
>SZWC01001933.1:121896-145776 GCA_023375785.1 Penium margaritaceum
CCGTGCCAATGTCAGTTCCCTCTGGCACACCTACTCACATGCCAGTGTTGGCTCCCCTTGGCACACCTGCTCTCGTGCCAATGTCAGTCCCCTGTGGCACACATGCTCACGTGCTTGTGCCAGTTTACTTTGGCATGCCTAGTCTCATGCTGGTGGTAGTACCCCTAGTCACGCTTGGTCCCCTACCGGGACCTTCTTCCCTTCCCTGACACATGAGGCAACACCTGGCCATGATCCTCCTGCACCCTCTTACCTTCCCTACAAGCCTGCAGTCCCTGCGGTTGTGGCCTAGCCGCCCTCTTTACAGCCCCATATGAGCACCTCAACATCGGGCTGCTCCCGCAAGCTCGGTGGTTGTCTTTAACCACTGGCCTCTAGGACTAAGCGGATGGCTGAATCAGCGTCCAGACGTCCCTCTTGCTATGTTCAGAGTGGTGACCGTGGCACAAAGGCCCTTGGCCTTGGCGTCCAGGCAGACTACCATGAGGTACACCCAACGTGCCCTGTCAACCATGAGTTGGTCTATGGTGAGTTCTTGGTCAGTTGTGATGCCGCAACTGATTTCGTTGTGGTTAGACAGATTCCTAAGGAATGTGTCTTGGCCCCTTGGAGCTCTCCCTCAATGGTGCCTGATCCATGCACATCAAAGGAGGATTTTTTGGCTCAAGACACACAGTTGTGGTGTGCCACTTGTGAGGATGAGCTCAGAGCCATCCTTGAGCACTATGTCTATGAGCTTGGTGACCTCCCACCAAGGCTGAAGGTTGTATAGGCCAAGTGGGTGTTTTGCAACAAGGTGAAGCCCAAAGGTACAGTGGATTGCTACAAAGTCGGATTGACAGCCAAGGGGTTCTCAAATATTGAGGACGTGGATTTTTGTAACACCTTTGCATCCATTGGCAGTATGACCACCGCTCGCTAATTGTTTAAGCTTGTTGCGCACCATGACTCGGAGCTGCACCAGATGTATGTGAATACCAAATTCCTCCATGGCACTCTAAAGGAGGAGATCTACATGGTCCAACCACCTGGCTTTGAGATCAATGACAATGTCTAGTGATTGCCTAGTTATACAAGGCCTTGTATAACTTGAATCAGTCACCTCAGTGCTAGAATCAGGAGATCACCAGCACGCTAGCGTGTATCGACTACGTGTAGAGGGATGTTGACCCATTCCTCTTCCTGAACATTGAGAGCTTCACATCCATCCTGGTGTACCCTCCTGCCTAGTGATTTCAGTTTTCAGGTTTTTTTTGTGGTCGAATTTTGCCGAATTGAACATTTCGATGAGTTTGTCCAGGCACCTAACTAATTTGCAAATGAATGATCAAATTTAAAGTTGAACATAGCTTTTTCATTCTAAGGTGTTTTTTCATGTTGTATTGTGTTGTACATTTCAGTTAGTGGATAATTATGGTCAGTCATCAAATATTTGTGACATGCTCAAATTCGGTGAAGCATTGTAGGGAGAGCGAGAGGGAGACAAACGTGCAAAGGGTGGAAGCGACAAACTGACGTCATTAACGACTCTACACAAGAACTTCCTCCTCCTCGATCTCATCTTTGTGGAAATGTAATTTCCCCGTGTACGGTGCTGCTGCCCGCTAGAATGCGAGGTCAAACACTCTGGGAAATTTGGCATGAAATTTTTACTAGTGGCTCAGCATCGCGTAGGTACATCCATGCATCACAGAACCACGAACATGCTGCCTCTCTCATCACCTTCATTCCATGCCCGTGCTTTCCCCCATGCATTTCCGCTGTGAATCCCACTCAGCAAAGAGATTTTCAAGCTTGTTTTTCATCGGACGCATGATGCCTATGTCTGCTGGCTGTGCCTTCGGTGTGCATCCCGCTGGGATGTACACCATACGCATGTATGGGAAATTGGTTGTCAGCCACTCCTGGAATGTCGCACTGTACTGAGGTCGCCACGTGTCAAGGACGAGCAGGATGTCAGCCTCTCCCTCCTTGACTTTCAGGGCAGCGCACGTGCATTTGTAGTACGGCGCGTACCCACTCACGTTTGGTGTCTGCATTCGCCCAGTGCGTGGACGTGAACGTCAGGTTCCAGCCGGAATCCTGCAGTGTGGTAGCGTGTTCACCGCCCAGCAGGCATCGTGCGGTTTTGCCCCCAAAAATCAGCTGCATGGGGAGCAGGTCAACGGTCATTGAACTGGTAACGACCGCTGTGATGCACCGTTTGTCCTCAAGACCGAGGATGCGGAAATCATTGATCCCGCGAGGAGCATACGTGTGGCCGGATGCAGGCATGAGCTGGACCACGGTGTGGTCGGCATTGATGACCATAAACATTTTTATGGCGTACAGGGTCACCATGTAGGATGCCCGCCGGTGGAATGCCAAGATCTCTTCCCCTTGCAGCCGTGCTTGCGCTTGTTGTTGCTGACAGGAGCGGATGGTGCTGCCACTATGGATGCCAGGACAGCCTCCTCATACTTTTTTTTTACGACTTTTGTACCCTCCATGAACCACCCAGCCACTGTGCTCGTCGCAAGTTGGTCGAATACACAGTAGCCATCCGGTGTGTGGAACGTGCAGCGGAGATGCTGCACGGTTGGGTACGCGGATGGCTGTGCCTTGTACACCTGGTAAATGGTTCGGAAATGACCCGAACCAAACCAGTCGACGTACTTTCCTCTCTTGCACGAGGCAGAAACAGTCCTTGATGCGCTGGTATCAGCGGTTGTCATGTTGGATGTGACCTGGAGGGCAAGACACTCCAAGTCGGAGGAGTCGTCACTGTCCTGGCCGTTGGATGCCGACGATGACGTTGCTTTGTCGTAGATGTTGTCGCTGCTGTTGCTGTTGCTGATGTTGCAGTGTCCATGGGTGTTGTAGGTGTTTTTGGCTGGATTGCTGTTGATGAATAGCGCTCCACTACAGAGCCTTGTTCTAGGAGGCTCCTGGTGCGGACGCTTGACTGGCGACATGGCAGGAGCCTTGCCTTTTTCCGCAGCAGTTGGTCGACGCTTCTCTAAGGGTGGCAGGCTTCCTTCAGGGATGCCCGCAGTGCCAGAGGATCCAGCACTTGGGCTGCAGTTCCAAGTATTCCTCTGAGGACACGGCAGGGTGGTCACGGTGCAGTTCACAGTGGACTGAAAGCCACCAGTGGAAGTCACCTGGCACCACAGGAGCGGGATGGTTGACGGGAGGGAAAGGGGAGTTGGAGTAGAGACGATGTCCTTGCGGTCAGCGTACGTTGAGTGGTCATATAGTGGCATGCGTGCTTCCTCAGTTTCATCAACCGAGAGCGTGACAGGCTTGCGTAGCCTTCTAACTGGTCAGCGTGGTAGTTGCGTACGAGCTGCAGGACCTTGATGAGTAGCCTGCATGATGTGACGTGCACGCTCCTCGGACGACACCTTGTGCAAATAGTAGTCCATCGTAGGCGAGTTGCAACTGCACAAATTGGATGGAGATTGGCTGGATTGACTTCACATCATGCGCGTTCATAGACCACCTTTATTCTTACGTGCCAACATGTGTGGCGTGATTGGCCGTTGTAGTGAAATACAGTTTCATGCGTCGGTGTTGACTAAGCACTACGCGTGCAGAACTGACACGACGGTGTCGATCCATCGGACGGCCACTGATGTTCCCCGATTGGGAAATTGAGACGGGCCTGTCACTGAATTTAAAATGTACAACCCCTCTATTTGGACGAATTTGAAGACTACGAGTCGATGAAAACCTGACAGCGAAGTTGAATATTTCACAATTCGTATCAACTAAATGATTGAAATTACCAGGCAGTAGGGTATGTGGAAAACCTCACAACTTCGTCTCTCTCAATGGAGGCCATGAAGCACACCAAGGCACTCCTTTAGGCTACCTACAAGAGAAGTATATTGGTCCTGCAACTATTTTCCTTGGGATGGAAATTGTACGCGATCTTCAGTACTGGACACTCTTGCTGCATGAGGCACGTTATGTTCGCGTTGTAAAGGAGACGTTTGTTGTCCTCCTTACCGCAGTTTTCATAACCTCCATCACAATCACACCTGATGGATAGAATGCCCTCAAAGTGGATGATCCAGTGCAGCTGGAGGAAACAGTGGATGTGACCAAGTACTTGCGACCTATTAGCTCTCCACTGTTAATGGCCGGTACCACGCGACCCAAAGTCGCCTTCGTCATCAACCTCCTTGCAAGGTTTCCTCAGTGTCCCTAAGCAAGAGCTCATCACCTGTCCTTACCTATTGTACAGTGTACAACGCTCTGTGCTTGTAGGAAAAAGGTAATACTGTACATCATGTCCTCATGAAACGGTCCATCAATCAGCAGTGCATCATTGGCATCAAAGAGTATGCATCACTGATGTTGCATTAGTGATGACACACTAGAATGGCAGTCTAACTGCCCTCCAGATAGCAGGTTCACGCATAGTTCGGGCACAAACAACATCCCAGTCAGCCACAACATCCCGCTTGGTGCTTGAAGAGCAACAGCGTCCACTCTCTCAACAGCCAAAACCTCCAAGATCCGGTCTGAACCCCATCAACACCATACATGGCATGCAGAGTGACATAAAAGTGCCAGTTTGGGGTCAGGTGATGCAACAGTGTTGTGCTGAGCAACTCTTCATGCTGATTGGTGATTTGTTTGTGCCCAAGCCGCCAATCTTGTTCCTGGGCTGCAGCACGCGGCTCCGGTGGCTGGATCTCCATGGGTGTCCACCCTGCACTGGGGAGAGGCACTACAGGCTGCTGCCTCTCGATCACCTCCCCATACACGCACTGAGCCTACACTGAACTGGAAGTGGTACCGGTGTGGACGGCAAAGCATTGTACGGGCCATGGTATGCTTGAGGTAAGAGTGATGGCGACTGTAAGAACATTTGTTAATGAAGCTGGTGTGGCCCAGATTTTACTGCTACCATGGGTGCCGTGATATGAGAACTGGGACGAGGCTTTGCCATGCGAGAGAAAATGGAAGCTGAGGAAACTTTATGCAAGATTGCTGGTGAGATTTTTGCTATTGTGGCCTTATCAAGAGCTACAGCTCTAGACATGCCCGCAAATTGTGTTGTGCCTCTCCACAGTGATTTTAGGTTTGGTTCCCTGCACCCTGATCTCGACCACTGCCTCTGCTTCCCTGACCACTCCTGCACACACCTCCTCGGTTTCGTGTATTTCCAGATGCGCAAAAGGAGGATCTTGGGACCTGATGCGCAAAGGCACTGGTCATCGCTGTCCCTCGTTTATGTGCCTCTCCTTGTAGTACATCATCGTATGCCCAAAGCCCTTTTAATACCTGGGACGTGTTTGTTCTCTTGATACCTGCAACATGCAAGTGTTGCAGTAGGTCGCATAAAAAATCCTTACACTGGTCGCCAAAGTGGAGAAGCTCGGGATGTAGCCAAGCAAGGATGGAGCAGCTGGCCCCAAAACCAAGGAACCGTCGAGTAATATCCATAGCCATGTCCATGTACTCCACGATAGGAGCCCTTGGCTTTGGGTAGAGATGACAAAGTTGATTACGGAGTGAGATAACCAATATCATCCTTGTCCCTCATTCCATTTGGCCAATTGCTCCCACACCTATGGGTCGTGTGGCACCTCTTCGGGGATTGGTAGGGTCTTCTCCTTGTTCTCCAAACCAAAAGTGCCAAAGAGTCGTAGACTTGTCATCCAACAATGCCCTCGTCAAGGTGTTGAATGCCCATAGCAGAAGGTTGTTCTCCATTCCTTCAGTTGTTGGGGCAAAGTAAAGGTGCTCAAACCCATGCTTTTCTGCCCAAGCTAGGAAGAAGGCCTTCCACGCCAAAACATTGCATGAGCCTAGGGGTGGCGGCGCAGGATCTTTTCGGGTAATTTGTCTGCTCACGACCTCCTAGGCCAGTGGTGCCATGTTGGTGTAGATGCCGGCGGCACAGGCTGCAGAGGCAGTGCTGCCTCGAGGGGCACCTTCTCCGGCCATTGACTTGGAGCTCATGATGAGACTTTGGACCTGCTTTCATTGTTGGTCACTCTCTCTCTCTCCCGCTGGGCTGTGCCTGTGCCTCCATATGTGTGTGGTGTGGTGTGGAGGATGCACTTTCCTTCACTCCCAAAGGTTTCCACACTCTTCCTCGCACACTCAAACTTCCACACATCACTCTATAAAGCATCAGACTGTGTGCAGGTCTCAGCCCTGCACCTGAGGCTTCCTTGCAGGTGCTATAGCCCCTCTTGTGTGCCTCTCTTGGCCATCCTGTTGAGGTGGTGGACGTGTTCCTTAGTGCCTACTGTAGACCACGTCCCCCTGAGGCTACTCCACGCGTGTCCTAGGTTTCATGAAGCCTTCCTTAGAGGCCCCCTGAGCGGTAGCAACGTCTAGGGCCGTCACCTACTACCACGGTCACCACACAATGGCGGTGCTGGCGACCCTCACCCCCTCCCATCACAGTTCTGCTACCATGCCAAAAGCATCGTGGTTCCATTGCCACCAACAGCAAGTCAAATGAGGGATTGTAGCCTCGGTTTTGGTCAACCCAAGGGTTACATGGCACTAAAAAGATACAAGTGTGGTAGTAACAAGGATTCCCTTTGTTGGCAGTTGATTCTTGCTAGTCAAGGCTCACCCTCCGGGCAGCGAGTGAGGCTTGCAGCGTGCAATCCAGAATCGAGGGCGATATCGCCCAATGACCTAGAAAAGTGTGCAACAGATCTGCAACGTCCTAAGCTTGGTCAAACTAGAGCAATGTGAAACAGACCTCATTTTAGGTCTCTTTCCAACAAAACATGCAACATGAGGCCTCAACCAGGTTTTCAAACACACATGTCTGATTATGTCACAAGAATGTTAAGGAAAAATCATGGTGGCCTAACAGGGGTCAATGGCCAACTAGGGCATGCTGCCAGGATGATAAGGAGAATGTGGAAAGAGGCGCATTGGAACAATCGTGCACTTAGCCATTCAACGTGCATCGCCTCCACTTGCTGGTTTGGCATGCTCTGCATACTCACAACCACATGGAGAACATAATTATGCACAAAGGGATCAACGGAAATGCACCAAGGTTGATCATGCTTGCCACAAAGAATGACATCATCAAATCCATAATTTTTCAATCACCTGCACACAATTCGAAATGATGCCTCCATCAGCTGTGCCATCCACCCAACATCAAATTGATATAGCTTGTATCTTAGCGAAGTGTAATGGAACGGCCGGAAACTACTCACAATCCCTCACATTTCTTGGAAGACATGAACTACACATGAGCTCATATCATTGTTGTGATGGCATTCCGGGTGTCAAATTATGCACCTTGTGATCTCTTACCAATCCCATTTTGCTGCTGTTCATGTAGAGCACTGTCTACCAGGTTACAAATAAACTCCTCTTTCAATTGTTAGTGGCGGAATTTGTTTCTGGATACATGTAACAACTTGATGGTATAAGCATCTTTATTTGGTGGTGCTTAGCAACACCATGCTACCCTCCCAATGAGATTCTCATTGGACTTCAAGGAGGTGCACAACTCATTGAAGATGGCATGGTCTACCCATGAGCATATTCTAGTGATGATCCTTGTTTGAATTTAACATAGAGTGACTAAAGCACAAGATGTGTCTTTCTGAGGTGAGGAATAATGATTAGCTTTCCATTCATTAGATATCTTGTATTAATGATCTTCAATGGTTTTCCTAAAGCATTTTTCCCATGTTGTAGGAATCTCAAGACACTGCTCAATGCATACCCACTCCTATGGAGATTGACACATACTCTGGACATACCTTATTTTGTGCATGTAATGCAAAACAATGCTAAGGCATGCACTAGAACTTCTTTTTTCCCAAGCATGTGCGGGATGAACCAGCATCAAGTTGGAGTTGGAGAGTAATGACATAACTTGAGTCATCCAAGTTTGATCACCCTGTTTTCATGATCGTACTTGAAACTCCCAAACTTCATGAAGATGACCCATTTCACACACCCGATCATGCTACTAATGGCTAGCTCCAATAACTTGTGCCCAAGTAGAACTACACAACTTCATGTGGAGTTTCTCTCTCCACTCTTGAAACAGTTTTAGCGAAAGGGCTGGTTTGGTCCTCCCACTTTGTGAAGTGAGGGGGTGGCTGGCGGCCACCCCTTGCCACAGCAAGGGCTTGCTAGTCACGAGGCCTGCCGCCAGCTGGCCGGCCTGGTGACCAGCAGGCCACCTTTCGGCCAACCAGCAGCTGTTGATCGAGCTGGTGGCTTGAACACAACTGAGAGGCCGCGAGAGCCTCAAGGGTAGGGCCCGTGGCCTCGCAACCTCATCCTTTCTAATCCATCCTTGCTAAGAGGTTAAGCAAGGACGAGGGGAGTGTGTGTGTGTGTGTGTGTGTGTGTGTGTGTATGTGTCTGTGTGTGTGAGAAAGAGAAATAGAGAGAGAGAGAGATAGAGAGAGAGAGAGAGAGAGAGAGAGAGAGTGAGAGAGAGAGAGAGAGAGAGAGAGAGAGAGAGAGAGAGATGGAGGGATAGGAAAAAAAAAGCATTGGCAAGAAATTGCCAGACGTACTCCAGACACTAGGATTTTATGCCATCACATGAAAAGCCAAACCAAAACTTGAGCAGCGCAAAATTCATACATGTTTTGTAAAAGAAAAACTTATACAAACTCATGAGTATACAAATTCCCTCATCCCTGACCTAGAACAATGGGACAAGGTACAAACGGAACTGGGCCTCTTGGGGACTCACAAAAATTGAGTCTCCTTGCACAGGATCATCAATGAGTATCGTCCCTAGGGTAACAGAGATAGAAAAAATCCTCAAACAGGCTATGCACAACACTGTGAACTCCAACAATGACCTTTGTGCAAGAGTGGGAGTCTCAACCACTACAACAGTCATAACATCATTATTCTAGATCCTATCCACCACAAACCTGATGACTCTGTGTTTTGCACCTTTGCAACATTTAATGTGCAAAACATCACGTTTAAGAAGATGGATTTGTGTGTCAGAGAACATAACACTACCCGGGGTTATCCCCACATGGTGGAAAGGCCTAGACCATAAACCATTCAATGGTATCCACTCACTCTTTGATTATGGAAATAGCTTGCTTGAGGTACCTTCTATCTACAATTTTTTACTACCAGATGACAGTCTCATCCATCATCATGCAATGGTAAACACGTGCCCTTGGAGACCTATTATGTGACAACCTCATGTATTGAAAAATCTTGGCAATGCTCCATAAAACATAACACAATGCAGCCTGGAATGTTCAACTGGCTTGTAATCATTGCCACACGACGTCTTTACATTTGTGACATGACAGCAACACCGGCCATCAGGTCAATTTGTGGGCCATGCACCCCACTGGGTATGGTTGTTCAGCCAACCCATCTGATCCGGCTGTGATAGCCACATGTGGACCTGAACACATACATACTGTCCCTTGGAATTTTTGGTTGGACCCCTTGTGGAGAATGAGATTGATTTTGGTTGTCTATGCCCCCAATGGTACCATCCGGGCGTAATCACCACGAAGAAGATATTCCAACGGGAATGCTTGCACTTGACTGTGACCCGACCCGATCCGGGCACGTGTCGCAAAGACGGTGTTGAGAAGAACGGTGAAGAAAGAATTGTCACAACACCAAGGTTGAATATGCAAAAGTCCACCAGGAGATTAACTTTTCATCACACCATTTTCTCTTTGATGTCTACCATGAGAATCACATGCCCAGAAAAGAAAGGTGTTTTTGTTACGTGAACATAAGATGATTGATTTATCGCCAAAGTCGGTGTACAAAGCTTTTGTGAATATTCAAGCACCAAAGTCACATGTGCATGGATAAGGATGCACAAATAATTGTGTGATCCATGAATATGATTGTGGATCACGAATATCAAATCAATCGACAGATACGGATCTATGCGTGGATCAGATCTGGCAATCCGTGGATCACATACACAGGGCTTTGGGGGGGGGGAGAGAATATGGGGGTCTGGTTTGAACACAAGGGATGTTTGGAGCCCAAAATTTTGTTCCAGCAGTATGAAATTCGAAAAGTTCCAAGTGTCATGCACAACATCAGTAACGAGATAATGGGCTGCCCCATCAGCACAGATGGAATAGCCTCAAGTGTTATCATGTGACCACGTCATATGATACACGACTGGTGAATGAGCCAGTGGGGAGAGCACCACATGATGTAATGCCGCTATCTTAGTGCATTGCCGTGTGGAAGGCCAGCGGAGTGGTATTTGTGAGCTAGCGAGCAGCGTAGAATACGTATTAGTACAACATTGGTAATGATCACACCATATCATGCACGTGGCATATTCGGCTGTAGTTTTCATCCGATGACATTGAAGGGTTCACAAACCATATCCTGTTTAGTATTTCAACAGGCCCGATTCTGTTTATTTGGATCCATTGTTAGCAACAGTCTGGAATTGAAAACCATGCATATACTACACAATGGATTTTGCTATCACATCTTAAAAACATCTTCATTTGAAACAGTTTCAGGAATAAATGTACGGTGATATGATATGTTGAAGGACTGGAACGTATCTGACATGTGATGTTTTGTATCCTCAGTATGGGCATATAGGGGTTTGTTGTTAGAAACCACCTTTTTGAACATATAAAGTAAAACGTTAACTGTGAAATGTGCCCAGGTCTTTTGTGTTGCCTCACCACGAAGATGGACTTGGGAATAGGATAACCAAGCGAGAAAATGATAGCCACTTGGTGCCTCACAGTGACCTTCTCCCTTGTCTGTGTTTGCCCCCATGCCTTAGAGTCACCACAAGGCACGGGCGTCAACCTCCTTCGTGAGGCTACCATGGCTGAGTGTCCTGCCTCTTGAGATGATGCCGTCATATCCGCTGCATTGGGAGTTCCCGCATCGACGAGGACCATGATCACGATGCTGGGACTGATGACGAAGAACCCAATGCCGGGGAAAAGTGCAACGCAAAGAACGTTCCATTTGTCATCTCGACTCAGTTCACAAAGGAAAACAAGAACACCGACAACCCACATGCGTAGTGCAACCTTTTCCTTGCCAAGTACTCGTGCGAACAGGGCACCACCAGCAACATGTTGAAGCTTTATCTCAAGAAGCATAAGAAGATTTACCGGCGGTTGAAGGAGGAGGCAGCCCCAATCGCTCTCAGGGCCACCATAGTCAAAGAACTAACTGTAACCACATCTGGTTGCATTCCAACCGTGGAAAATACAGAGATCGCAAGGGGTATGGCAGCAGTCAAGCAGGTCTTCAGCAATAAATACTTCGTGACGTGTATTTGGAAGCATGTCATCGATGAGAATTGTACGCCGTCAATGTAGTCACATTGGCTGTAGCATGCATTTATGCATGCAAACCCAGGAGCTATTGTACAAGGGCACATGACAATCTCCAGGCAGATCGTGATCGAGGTGGCGTCGTTCTGGGCTCACCTCAAGACCATGCTCTAAGAGGTAACGTCTTGAGCCATTTTCACCACTGACAGTTGAAAGGGTGAGAAGAGCATGAAGAATGTGGAGATTACAGCACACAAGATGTCAGACTCGAAGATAAAGATGATGGCTCTTTCTTTTCCCGCAGTTCCAGAAAGTCCTACTCCTGTCAGGTTGCTCAAGGTTTTCTCCCCTATACTGAAATCACGAGGTGTGTGGGACAACATATTTTGCATCATGGTGGAAAAAGAGTCCACCATGATCCATTGTCAATGACAGTATGATCAAGAATCATACGATTAGGTACCTTAGGCGTGTCATGAATATTGCAGTCAATGACTTGATGGGCATGCAATTAGTGGAAGACATCATCATTAAGGCCAAGAGCATTGATGTGTTTGCCACGTGGTCTATGCCCTATGAGCGCTCCCTCATGAACCGTGCCATAGCTGCAGGTGTGACGTACCAGGCGTTGCACTTGAACACACAAACATGATGGAAATCCACTCCTAACCTCATGACCCGAAACGTGCACCTTAAGTCCGTGCTTGTAGAGTGGCTGGATGGATACGGCAGGGATGGAGAGGCAAGCCTCAATGAGTGGAACCTCCTTGCTTTGATCACTCGCATTTTGTGGTCCTTCAAGGCCTACATCGAGGACTGGAGCGGGAGCAAGTACCCCACACTCAATCTTGTCATACACTTCTACAAGTTCATGTTAAACAGATTGCATGGCTGGCATGTAAAGGCTACAACTGTAGCGGCCACAAGCAAGAGGCGTGGTGAAGCACGCCAGCTTGATGCAAAGGAAACTCTCCTTGTGGCTCCACTGTTGGGCCTCCATAACGTAATCATGAAGCCGGAGAAGAATTCCAAGCTCCTCGCCGAGCCTCACATTGTTGCCACTATAGCAAATCCTAAGTTCCGACTACTTTACCACCCACACATGAACAAGCCGATGGGCATCCACTTGGCGGCAGAGCTTCATGTGAAGGTGCTGGATCTTGTCCACCTATACCACAGAAGGGTGGAGGAAGAACGTGAGGCCGTAGGAGCAGTAGCAAGAACAACAACGGGCATATAGTCAAGTCAAACATCAATAACAAGAAGCAATGTGACTAAAAAAGCAAGAGGTGTAGTTGCACGGTCATTAGAAATGTCAATAGCTGCTACCAGTGGGCATCCACTGCACCCTCATCCGTAGAGGACAGAGGCTTTTGTGTTGCTAAAGGCTGGCAAGGATGTTTGAGACTCTAAAACCAGAAGCACCAACAAAGCATGTTCTAACATGACTATAGGAGGTAGTAGAAAAATGGTCAAGTCGCCAAGTTTACCCGCCAACACTCACATGCTCCAGTACTACAGGAAGTTACGATCCAAGCTCCCAAATCTCTACCTTTGTGGAATGGATGTTATTGCTGTACTGGGGACCTAAACCCCGTCTGAACGCTTGTTCTCCCTTTCCAGGCACATTATTATTGAACCACGGTACTCACGTGTGCACCTCACCATTAACATGCTAGTGATAAAGAGCCGGATCAACGAGCCAGCAATTGTTGACTTCCCCGTGAGCAGCCATGGTGTTGTGGCTTAGGAATTTGAATAGGAGGGAGAACGGATCAATGCCCTCCGGAGAAAGACCCGGGAGGACAAGCTTCTTGGAAATGTAGTAGAAGAACTGGAAGGGTTAGGCATCTTTGTGAGCGATGAGGATGATGCCAATGTGGCACATGTTGTAGCAGGAGTAGAGGGGGATGAGGACGTTGAGATGGTTGGAGAGGATGATATCATAGAGATGGCATAACATTCATGGCTTCAAATGAATTCAAGTATAAAGTTGTTTCTTCCATGCTTGATATCATGCCATGTGTCCATGCTTATCTGTTTCAGTTTTTTAACTGAAATTGGTGCATGTACACCTGAAAAGCTATGAATTCAAATTTGGATGAACTCATGTGCAACGTGTTAGTGGGATTATAATTATGTATAACATAGACATCTGTTAGATTGAAACACATTGAATGTGTTGTATGTTGGACTATTTGCTTCCAAAAACATGTGAAATTCATTCCTTGGTGTTACCATGATTTAACTGTCAAACACAACTAGAAGTGTTCCGCACAGCAACTGTGGTCAATCTGCCATCGGGGCTGTGGTCAATCTATCAACATGGTATCATCAAACACAATTAAAAGAAGTTACAAGAACAATCATAGCCTCATCGGCCTCGACACTTGACAAGTTTGCAATATGTTACGGGAGAAGCTTCCTTCCCTCGTCGAGGAGTTCAAAGGAATTTGTCTTAATGAACTTTCCCGGGAGTTACATCCGCAATAAATTTTCAATCACCCGATAGACCTAAATTCCCGATGGTGAAGAGGAGCTATAGGATGAGTGGCCACAATCTGACCAAACTCAAAAAGGCGTTAGATGACATGCTTGGTCAAGGGTTCATCAGGCCATCCACTTCACCCTACTCGACACCTATCCTTTTCATGAACAAGAAAATGGGCAAGATGAAGATGTACGTGGATTATCGCACACAACAACATCACCATCAACAATTGCTAACCCCCTCTACGAGCAGACAACCAATTGACCAACTCTGTGGGACAAGAATTTTCACCGAAACTGACCTAACATCTCATCCAAATATTTGCTAAGTACATGAATAAGACGGTGTTCTACACCACATACGAGAAGGTTTTCATAGTTATGATGTTTAGACTCACAAATGCCCCTCCAACATTTATGGCGGCAATAAAAACATTTTCTGGCCAAACCTTGACCACTTCATCGTCGTGTATCTCCACGACATCATGGTGTACAGCCGCACCCTCAAGGATCTGATGCGTACCTACAAAAAAGCTCTTGAGAGTTCACGAAATTGGTCACCGTTTGATCAAGGTTTTGGGTTGCATCATTGGTGGCAGACATATCATTATAGACAAGAGGAAAGTGGAGGCGGTTGCTGATTGGTCTACGTCAAACCAATGTTCGATACGTATAGCTATTTCTGGGATTTTGGAACTGTTGCCATGGAGTTGAGAAAGGTTACGTCCAGGTGTCAGTACCTCTCTATGATATCACTCGTAAAACTAGCGAGTGGGATTGGAGAAAAATTGTTCAAGAAATGCTAAACTCTTTGTGAAACGCTCTGACCTGGGTGCGAACCCTGCGATTGGCAGATCCTTTTACATGGCCGTAAATACATACAATTAAGCAATTGGAACCATTCTCCTCCAAGACAACAACGATGCGAATTAATCGGTTGTGTACTTGTTACAAAAACAATGGGGCCATAACTCAAGTACGCGTGATATGAAAAAGAAAATTCTTGTAGTTGTAAATGCATTCATGACATGTTGGTATTACTTTGAATGCGGACGATGCATTGTCTGTGCACACCACACATTTACACATGTCAAGGGTTAGCCAAATCTAAGGTGTCAGCAAACATGATGTTTCAGGTTCCTAAATACCAACTTTGACTACAGCATCTAGTACTGGCCAGGCTAAACAAACGTCATGTATGCTCTACATTGGCGACTAGACTTGATGGCCAGGATTAACACACGATTGGGCTTCAACTAGAAAGGCACATGGGCCACACTATTCTGTTGTAACTATAGAAGACTCCTCCGTTTAAACTCATGTTTTGTCTTAGTCCAACAGAAAGGCAAGGGGCCCAGTGCCAAATCAAAGATTACGTTGCCAAAGGGTGGATCGAGTCACGTAGCTTACCATATGGTGTGTCAATCATTTTTGCGAAAAAAAGACAGTTGTTTATGCATGTGCATGGAATTCTGGGCATTGAACAAGCTGATGTTGAATTGTTTTCCCCTTATTATGGATGAAGGACCTGTTTGACTATCTCCACCGAGAAAACGTTTTTTTGTTCTTGGGTTTGTATAAAGGGTACCATGACATTTGCATCTTTGAAGCTAATGTGCCCAAAACAAGGTTTTGGATGTACATGGGTCATTATCAATCCCCTGTTGTTTGTTTTTGGGTAAGAAACTCCATGACAATCTTCCAAGGATAAATGAAGCGAACGTTCACCAAGGAACTTGGTTAGTTTGTCTCGGTTTGACCAGGAGGATACTCTAGTTTTCACTACATCAATGGAGGAGAAATATAAAACTTCTACACATAGTCCTCACAACCCTTTAATTTCGTTTTTTTTTGTGAAAACTCGAGTGAGTGCAAGATTGCAAGAGATGAAAAAGAATACCTTGCACACATAGTCGGCAAGGACGGTATTCATGGCTACACACAAAAGGTCTAAGCGGTCGTGGATTGGCCACACGAAGAAAATTTTGGAAAACTTAGGTCTTTCCTTGACCTTGTAATTCATTTTTAATGGTTGATGCAAGTGTATTTGACCTTTGTAGCTTCACTGACGAAGTTGGCCCAAGAAGACGTGAAATGAGAGTGGACTCTAGACCACGAGAACACACTTCTCAAATTCAGGCTACACCTATCCACAGTGCTGGTTTTAGCCCCTTCAAATTTATTGCAACCACGGGAGGTGCGATTGATGCGTTGGTAGTATGACTTCGAGCAGTCCTTGTGTAGAATGGTCGTCCAATTGGGTATGAGAGCTGGAAGCTCATCCTACTAGAGATGCGATACATGACTTGTGACCAGGAGCTCCTCCCTATGGTACATGTTTTCAATATGTGATTTTGCTATCCCCCACAGAGCTGGGCATGAAGGTTGTGAACGCCCACAATCCATTAGTGGGATTCCAAACGCAATTCAACATGTCAAGACAACTGGCACGTTAGAGAAAAACCATGAACTGATTATCGCTCACGTGTGAATATTGGCAAGGACACACGTAAATGGTCGATCCATAATGGCAAAAATTCGTGATAATAACAGCAACCACTAAATGTGGTTGTTGTTAGTGTTAGTGGTTGCAACCACTAAATGACTTTTGTGTTCATTGTTAAAGACGAAAAGTCATTTAGTGGTTGCAACCACTAAACGTGTAAATCATTTGCTGGTATCTGCTAACATTCAGTCTATCTCAATCGGAGATAGTTACAATGGGAAGCCGTTGTATTTCACAATACCTTCAAAGAAAAGACGAGCGGTCTCCTACGCGTGACAGGGGGCACCACCTGAACGCATAAATTGTGAACAAAATTCCAGAATTCACAGATATTGACCACAGGAGGTTGGGGATGTCCAACATGGTTCTCCCACAGACGATCGAGCCTAAAGGGGGGAGGCTACTAGGCAAGCTCAACGATAAGCTTTGGCTTGGGTTAAAGTGATGGGCACATGTTCACGCTAGCTGGTGATTGTAATTAATTTTTTCTCATAATGTTGATGTCTCATTCTCTCACACTCTTACTTTGTTTGGTATGAACTGGGACGGTTTAGAAAAAATAGGGAGGGATGTAGTCGAAGGGCCGATTTGGCACTCAGACCTCGTGATAGTAAAAGGGTGGTTTGTAACCACCCCTAGTTAAAATAGCAGCGAGCTAGTGTCCAACCACTCATTGGCTGCCGCTCGGCCAGCAATGAGTCGGCTGGATGGCCACCGGGGCTCCGGCGATGGGCTAGTCACCCGCTTGCTACCTGTTGGCCGCTGATCGAGCTTCTGGCTGGTTAGACAACTAAGAAGCTACAAGGGCCTCAAAGGCGAGGCGTGTGGACTTGTGCTCTTGTCCTCGCCTTCCCTCTTGCTACTGAGAGAGAGCAAGGGCAAGGGATATAGTAAGAGCAAGAGAGAGTGTTACATGAGAAAAGTCAGCGCAAAACCGCTTATTGTACCTCGCATAGACGATTTTACACAGGGGCACTAAAAGAAAGGCGAATTTTAAGCTTACTACAAAGTTCAAGCTTGTAAACCAGAAAACTTCTGCAAACTCACCACTTTGGGATGATACCCCCTCGTTTTGGATTCAACACGAGTGAAAAGGACACGAGCCTCTGAAGACTCAAAATTGTTGAGTCTCTTGACATGGGTTGTTGGAGGGAACGGCCTCTGTAGAGAGCTCTTGATGCCATTTTGCGAAGTGCGACGACAATCTCCCTGCTAGAGCTGGAGACACACCCATTACACATTAATAGGGCTAGAAGACCAAGGTAACCTGGTAATTGACATCCAGTACAGGACATGTTTAACATCTGGGAGGAAACACACTAAAAGACATAAGCAACTATGAAACAAGCAACAAATAATCATCCCAGTGGCGATTTGTTCAACATTAGCAACTACGTCCTTCTCAGCTTGACAACCAGCAAACTTCGTGGACAAGATGTTGCAAAGCTCGATGTTTGAGCCCGTTTGAGATCGAGTGAATATAAACTCTTGTCTTTACTTGAGTTGGCCTACCGAATAAAATGGCGATCCACCTTGTGTTCAACAAGCAAGCTTAAGGACAAAAAGGACCATAGTAATACATTCCTTGGCTAAAACGTTTCTCTTGCGCCTCAAATATATGTAGACAGACATATAGAGTATGTGATTGAAGACATCCCGTAACATCAAAGCTGTGGAAAAACATCAGAGTATCCAATCAAGTGGCACAGTGATGGTGCCACGGACTGAAGTGGGACTCCTACGATGACTTCCGAGATATTGATAACTTGATTGACGACTACTGAAGGCATCATCAACCTACGGTTAAAACACGCCCGAGTGTTGGGTGTGAAAAGGGGTGAGTGTCACATCCAAGACGTACACAAATCCATGAACTTTGTGAGTTGGCATTTCTGTTCCTACATTATGGCGTAGCGCATGCTGACCTCCGGATTACTACACCCTTTGGTCGAGGGCATTTTGGCCACGTGCACCAACCTTATGTGTTTCACTTCTGAAAGTGTTGACACATTCAACCATAGTCCAAAAGGGTCAATAGTGGTATCGCGAATCGTACCGATGTTTCGATAATGTTGGGTCGACTTGATACTCTTGAAACCCCTCAAATTTTTGGCGAATGTTCTCAAAGTGACCACTCACAATGCTACGTCGCATGCGTTGCTCTGCTTGAGAACCTAAGACCCCACATATGCCTCAGTGTGATTCTCGCTAATGTGTATGTGCACCTGACTAGTTCGAAACTTGTCATTAAAGTACAATTAGTGTTAAAGACAAGCAATCAAGTCGCCCTGAGTCTTCGAATCTTTTGCTCCGCATCTCATCCCTGTGAACCACCCACGTCACGCTTGGCATAACACACGAAGGGGGAGTTTGGATTGCTAAGAATTGGGTTTGACGGTTGCACAACACATCGACCATGGACGTTGGTGAGAGAATGCTTTTTGCATGAATAAGAGTGGATATCAAATAGCATTGAGTCGCACATGCGGTGTTCCATCTCTAGTCAACCTCATTCACTGGAGTAACTGTCCACCAAAGCTTAGAAAATGGCATCTTTCAGCGGTCAAAATTCATGACACTGAGAACTTGAGGCTAAATGCCGAGCAATTAGAACAGAGCCTACAATGAGTTTGTAAAGATGAGCAATTTGTCTTGTGGAAATTTTGCAAGAACATTTATTTTGTTCTCTTCTGGCTACCGAGAAGTGAAACTATGTACGGCTCGAGGGTCTTGGTGGTTAACCACAACATTCTAGTTTTTTTAAGGTCGTGAAGCCGCTTTTGTGAGGGGTTGCGCAACCTCTCTTTATTTTTCATTCGACGCTGGACAATTGGCTGCTGATGTGGAGTGTTTTCGTTCTCTAGCAAGAGAATGCATCCAACAGTTGTTGTTTCGGTAGTGATGAATTGAGGTTAAGAATGAAAAAGGATCGACACTCGATTGCAAAGACAGTGAAGAGCCAACCTCAGATCGCAACCCCATTCCCTTAAAACATGTGGACAGTGGAATGAGCGCAATTATGCAGTCATTGCTCGAATTGTATGATGACGGATTTAAATTTGAAATTTAAAAAATTTGAGCGCCATGAAAGCGACGGCCATTGCGCATCAGTCAACCCTCGTTGGTTTTCAAAAGTTTCTAGTCAAGTTGTGAAATCTGCGTGGAAATCACCTCCCCAAGCCATGACAGAGAGAGCGAGAAGATGGAGTGCTCTGTTACTTTTTGTCCATCTGTACACTCTGCTGTTAACCTGCCGGCAGCAAGCCGGCACTTGTCTTTCACTGCACAATCTGACATGTTAGTGCTTGTCTGTGTAAATGTATCGTGACGTCATCTAGCCGCACATAGTTTCACTTTTCGGCAGCCAGAAGAGAACGAACCATTGTCACATGTTGACAAGAAGTATTTGATGTGGCATTCTCCTGCTTCATGACCCGACCGACTAGTAGGGCGTCTTTGGATTGCATCGCATGGACCTTGACCTCGCAACCTATGCGGCATCGAGTTCAGTGAACTGACTACGAGTGTGACTCTTGAGGTCGTGCGTCCGGCGGCTGTCCTCATGTTTTGAGTGGACTCCATCGCGGCACGGGGGAGCCTCCCGGACTTTGACCTTCTACTTTCAAAAGCCGTCTCCATAAATACAATTTCGACCAAACACGCCCTATTTATTACACGCCCACTTGTTGTATGCGCCATGGTACCTAAATCGTTGTGATCGAATCTAAATTTGACTGATCGCGTCGTTCGATGTCTTTATCGTGAGGCGGTTTCCTGACGGATGAGGGACTATTGTTTCTTATTTGTTCAGCACTGAAGTTCACAAAGATGCATGATTGGCCTGATGACTAGCTGTAAGAGTCATTTTATGTCATTGTGGTCAATAGTTCTTCTGGCTCCATCGGCACATAGTGTATTAATGTTGCCTTCTGTTCGAGCTACAATATGACGTGTTTTATCTCACTAAACGTAAAGGATCGATGACGCGTTGTATTGAATAAATATCTTGGCAGTGATGTGAATCGTGACTGGGGGTCGCATTTGATCTATGGTAATAACTTCATGAGAAAAAATAGGTCTTTCCAATTGTGAGGACAAAAGCTACCACCCCCATTGTTCTATTCCCAAGCAGACAAATTACGACATTTGGCGGATCGAGACACTTACTGTTTCGCTTCGCCAACGCGCAGTATCAGGAATGTGCTGATTGTCTCCGGTTGATGTATTTCCGTCGTACTTTCCGATTGCTCACATATCTTTCTCAAATGATTTTCTTCAGAAATTGTACAGCGCACAACACGAATCCACACTCGAGAAATAAGCTCTGGAAAGAGCCGTAACATTGAGAAACTGTGGAAAGTGACGCTGACCTGAACGCTTCAACTCGCAATCGACAACGTTCTGCCCGGGTTGAAGCATTCAATAAACATTTCTTTCTCAATTGACATAGGCAAAACCACTTTACGTCGCATACAAAGCCAACGTTCAAACTGAAATTTTACAGTACACACCTGTGTCTGAAGGCAAACAGAGACGGAACGGCTCGTCGAGTTTCATAACATCAAAGTAACAAATGTCGTCAATTCTTTGACCCTAAATCAGGCAAAATTGAAGCCCGCATTCAATGAATCTCTTTAAACCTTGCATGAATAATCGTACTGCACCTTAGAAAATGATGGCAACATTTGAATAAATAAGAAAAGTTCACAACTAAAATGAGAACGAAAAATCACGCACACAAGGAAAGAACAACGGATACAACAACAAATACATGACATGTAGAATGGAAATGGCTAGTTGTGCCTTCTGGGAACATAGAAGATATAACATTCAAACCACGAAGTAATTAGGTTGTTAACAATAATACAAAGGTAATTCCAATATTTATTTCTCAGATTGCACTAAAATTGAACTACATCATGTTCAAACGTTACCGTGATTTTGCTATCATAAAAGTTCTTGGAAATTAGATATCCTGTGTATGCTATCACTTCACTCGTTCAAAGTGGCAGACATCTAAAATCTCATCATTCAAATGTGTGCGCTCTCAAGGTACGGATATTAACATGCATAAAAGTATTCCTAGGCACGATAAATATCAATTCATTTTTGGTCGAGCCGCTGACGAGTGGACAATCCCCGCCATACAAATTATACTCCATGCGACGACAAAGCAGATCACTTGATCGGAAGCCACCATGTCACTCCTCTCCAATTTCTTCTCACGCGTCTCCCACGATCGGAAAAACATTCAATGTGCACTCAAAGGTTTGAAACCTATTTTAAAGCCACGGTGTAGTGCAAGTCTTCAACATCAAATTGTAGTGCTTCCACCGTCTGTAACACCATTCATCGCCACGGTATCTGTCCCTACCAAAAATTCAACATAGCATGTGTCCATAATCAGATCCATCAAGAAAGGGATCCCTTCCAAGATACCTCGCATTGTCCAATAAAGAAACATAAGCGAAGACCTCATCTATGATGCTCCAATTATCCACACTCCCAAAGATGAGGCCGAGGACGCACATGCGGTAGTCTTCAACGACATCAACATCGTTGTGATTACAGTGGTTTTCACAAATGATAACCATGAACCAATTGATGCAAAAAGGAGGATCGTGGCTGCGTTCCTCAACAAACTAAAGAAATATTAACAACAAGAAGATTATTTAGACAAGAAATCAAAATTAGAATCTATAATATCTCAACCCCTCACTTCATCCTTCACCACCACCATATCTGAATCTTACATCCACTTGTTTACACTTAGATACTTTTGAAAGGAATTCATTTCACATCTGTATTTGAGATGAAAGATAATTTTAAAACACCAGACAAAACATTTAGACAATGTCTTAAATAGTACACCCATGC
Organism: Penium margaritaceum; assembly: GCA_023375785.1. NCBI lineage: Eukaryota > Viridiplantae > Streptophyta > Zygnematophyceae > Desmidiales > Peniaceae > Penium > Penium margaritaceum. The sequence continues at coordinate 144,034 of SZWC01001933.1, forward strand.
CCAATTTGAAACTTATAAAACCCAATTCTTGTTATAGTGGGGCAATCTAGTGCAAGTGAAAGGTTTGGCATATCTTAGGAAAACTCAATATCTATTTTTTTGGTTTTCTACCTAAATCTATTAATGCCATAGCAATCGATATCTGCCTAAATGTTAAATTCTCCATATCCATGTGACAATGTTGGTGATAACTAAGAGGTAATATGTTTTGAGTAGTCTAAAAAACAAGCTAATTAAAAATAGGAAAGAAAAAAAGATTCAAGTAAAAAAACTTTAATCAGTGAATAATTTTTGAATAAATCAACTATAAAGGCACCTCTTCATTTAAATATCTTCGACAATATTACAAGAAATAAAATAATAAAAAACTTGAAAGTTTCCAATGTTTTGTGTACACCAATCATATCAAATGAATGTTGAACTTTAAAATTTGTGCACAAATGACATGCTTTTAAATTTGAAGGATATCATATTAAATGCTTCATTTATTAAGTCGAAGAAACGTATTTCAATTAATCCACTCATTTCCAAAATGTGTTTTTTTCCTCTAACATGCTCATGAGAGAAAACTAAAAAGGGCTAGATTCACTATTACATAATCAATGAGGGGAAGATATCAAAAGTTACTTACAAAATGAGAAATGTTTTGAGTGTGGCATTAAATGGTGTTAAAAATGCATTCAAAACCTCATTCTTGATTTTCAAGAGCAGAGAACCATAAGAACATATCTTCTGAAGTAAGATTTCCAAATCCATGTCAAAAATTTATTTCCAATCAAACAACTTCATACAAGGAATTTTTCTTCTATGAAATAGTTATGAATCAATGTAAGTTAACATTATGATTCAAAACCCTAATTATTTGGAGAAAAAACCAAAATAAAGGAGTTATACAAGAATTTGAACACTCAAATTATGATGGTGCGTATGAGATGGAATACGGGAGGAAACGTGACTTTGCTTTTGGACAAAACGTTTAAATCAAAATTTGAAATCTATAAGAGAACATATCTTAATTTTGTAGTACATCACTTGAAATATGGATGATTTGATAAAGCTCTGTTATGAGGAAACATGAAAATGTATTTTATCTCTAGTGATCTTTAATTCACTTGGCTGTTTAAGACAAAAAATCCCATAATGTTCATTAGATAATTATATTATTATTTTAAGCATGATTGCAAAACGTGGTAACAAGTTCTTATTTGAAACGTCTTAGAAATATAGTATAAATATATGGTGAAATTAATTTGAGAAATTAAAAAAATCCAATTTCTAGTCTAAAAATGCAAAAGTTAATAGTTGTATTATTTAATTATGCTAGAAATAATTTAGTGTGGTTAAGAGATATTACCTTCCTCATCATACGGTTGAAGAATAAAAAATTCGATATATCTCACCAACCATTAACAAGGTATAAGATGTTTAATCAATTTTTGAATGCCTTGTTGGCTCTGAAATCACAGATATCATGGTCACTTAGTAAATAAAATTTGATTCATCTTTTGCATGGAGGCTATGACTTGAAGGGTTTTTTAGCTTAGAAATGTACTCATTCACCATTTAAAATAAATTCATCTTACATAGAAAAAGAGGGAAAGAAGACCATATAGAATCATATTGAAAGAGACATATTTAGAGGTAGTTAAGAGGGAGAATGAGAGAGAGAGAGAGATAAAGAGAGAGAGAGAGAGAGAGAGAGAGAGAGGGAGAGAGAGAGAGAGAGAGAGAGAGAGAGAGAGA
>SZWC01001933.1:169463-180605 GCA_023375785.1 Penium margaritaceum
GGCCGTCCCCTTCGCCGCCTTCGCTCGGATCGTGGTGGCGAGTACCTGGGTGAGGCCACGACCTTTCTCGCCTCCCGCGGGATCGACCATGAGACGTCTGCGCCCTACACACCCGCCGAGAACGGCGTCTCCGAGCGGTGGAACCGTACCATGGCCGACGCCGTTCGCACCATGCGGGTCGAGTCCGGTCTCTCCGATGGCTTCTATTTTGAAGCCATGGCCTACATGACTTGGGTCTGGAACCATGTTCCCCACGGTTCCCTTCCCCGCCAGTCCACGCCCTACCAGCACTGGTGCGGTCGGCGCGCTGACATCCGCCCGGCTCGCGTCTAGGGCTGCGTGGCCGTTGTGTGGCTGCACGCCCCACAGCAGGGCGGCAAGCTCGCCCCCCGCGGATGCCCCTGCACCTTCCTCGGTGTGTCTCGTCAGTCCAAGGCCTGGCGCTTCTAGGACCCATCCCGACACTGCATCGTCAAGTCCCGTGATGCCCTCTTCTTTCAGGACCTGTTTCCCCGCGACCTCATCCGCTCCGGCTCGTCCGTGTCCCTCCTGTTGCGTGGGGGAGTGGTGAGTCCGTCCTCCGTCCTGTCGCTTCCGGGTGACACATCACTCCGTCCCTCTGAGCCGGCAGCCCCTGTCGCGTCCGCTGCCCCCCCCGGGCCAACAGTCCCAGCCGCGTCCGCTGGCCCCTCCGGACTAGGTGCCCCAGTCACATCCATCACCTTGCATTGTGACAATGAGAGTGCCATGGCCGTCGGCGACAATGACGGTGTGCATCACACACGCACAAAGCACATCAATGTTGAGTATCACTATGTGCGTTCGTTGTTGCATGACGGCAGCATCACCATCGTATGGGTTGAGACAGCACGACAGCTGGCTGACATCCTGACCAAGGCACTGAAGCGCGACTCGTTCAAGAAGGCTGTGAGTTCAGTCGGTGTGCTTCCGTAAGTTGCCCTCTTTGTCTCTGCCTGCATCTCTGCGTACCTTGGGGGAGTCTGGATGTTGACCATTTCTCTGCCCGCCCATGTACACTACGCCTGTGAGTCATGGGGGAGTGTTGGTTTTTGCGCATCACTCATTGTGCTCTGTTGTGTCCTCCCGACTTGTGTACATCGGCGTGCAGATGACTGACGGCGAGACTCGACGCTGATGGAGGGTTGTCAGGTGCAGCCAACGCACGCTGAGGTCTACTCGTAGTTCACTGGAACCTTCTCTCTCCGACGACGTGCTCAGCTCCATCGACAGGCCTCCTCGGCGGTCATGCTGCCGGCGGTCACTGCCACCGCAATTGCTGTCTGCATGCGTCCAGCGCGTCCCGTCGCGTCTGCATCGTCATGCTCTGCCTAGGGTCCTTGTTGCATGCTGTATGGCCATGTTCGGCATCTTGGACTACCGTAGGCACTGCCTGGGTTCGGGCAGGCATAACTATTTGCTACTATTTTTCTAGCTGATTCTGACTGCACGACTGTGTTTGCAGCGTTGGTATTATGGTATGGTCCCGTTTTCAGGCAAAACAGACGACGCCCGGGTTTTGGGTTGTCGGGCGTCTGGCAGGGCTCACCGAGAAAACCCTGCCAGCCAGAAAATAGGTCAACAGCTATTTTCTGATTGGCTGGTTAGCTGAGTAACAACTTCTACACTAGTGGGGGGGAGCTAGAACTTGGAGGGGTCTCCCATTGTTGCTCATTCTTCATTCCTAACCTGTTACTTTCAGTTTTCAGCTGCTTTCTGGCGCTAACTCTGGCGCGCGCGTTTCTGAGTAACAAACCCAGAGCTTCTAGACTTAGACTCTAGAGCAGCAGACCGAGGGGGCAGCTGACTTAAGCAACGAGCGTGGAAGCCCGCACGCTGCATCAACAACGCTGCTGCCCCAACCTGCTGCCTAATTCATTTCCAATTTGGTATCAGAGCACAGGGGGGCGTGTGAGTAGCAGAAGCAGTAGTAGTGGGCGGAACGCGAAGAGAACGCGCCACGTGGCGCCATGCCGGCAGTAGCGTGAGGAAGTGCAAAGCGACTGCACGTGAACGCCACAGGGGCGGTGAGCTGCACAGAGCAGCAATATCGACTGTGGCGGCAACAGCAAAAGCATAAGCAGAAGCAGTGGGCGGAACGTGAAGAGAACGTGCCACGTGGCGCCACACTGGCGGCAACGTGAGGGAGCACGAAGCAACTGCACGTGAATGCCACAGGGGCGGTGAGCCGCACACAGCAGCTCCAGCGACTGCGGCGGCAACAACAAAAGCAACAGTAGCAGCAGCCACTGCAGTAGCGGCGGCAACAGCAGCAGCAGCAGCCAGTGCAGTTGTGGCGCAGCAGCAACAGCAAGAGCAGCTGTAGCAGCGCATCAGCCGGTGCAGCAGCGGCGTCACTAGCAGCAGCATATAGCAGCAGCAGCAGCAGCCACGGCAACGGCAGCGGCAGTAGCAGCAGTGTGAAGCAGCAAGTAGCAACGGCGGCAGAAGCAAGCGGCAGCCGTGGCAGCAGCAAGCAGCACCAGCTGCTGTGCATTATAGCAGCAGCAACAGCAGCGGAAGCAGCAGCAGCAGCGGAAGCAGTAGCAACAGCAACGGAAGTAGCAGCAGCAGCAGCGGCGACAGCATCGAGCAACAGCAGCAGCTGCTGTTGCGTACAAGAGCAGTAGCAGCAGCGGCAGAAGCAGCAGCAGCAGCAGCAACCGTAGCAGCTACACCCGCCGCTGTAGCTGCTGCTGGAGGAGGGCCTCACAGCCCTCCTGTGAGGGCCCCCGCCCCCTCGGAGGGGCCCCCTTGACCCCATCAGGGGGCCTCTCCGAGGAGGGGGCCCGACGGCCCCTTTCGCCCCCTTCCCCTCCTTTCGAGGAGGCCCTCGGAGGACCCCGTCGAGCCCCTCCGAGGGGCCCCTCGGTGGGACTCGTCGGCTCTGTCGGCCGACGGAGAGAGGGAGGGGCGGACCCCCCCCCTCGCCTCCTCACTCACTCGCTCGCTCGCTCACTTGCTCGCTCGTCTTTTTTGCAAGCGAGCACGGAGCAAAGAGGGGGGGGGACCTGACATCGCCCCCTCGTTTTTTTATCCCCCCCCCCAATCCTTACCTGTCCCCTTTCTAGGGGGAAATCTAGAACCGGGTGACGGTAAAACCCGGGGTGAGCTGAAAAAGAGAAAAAAAAGGAGGGAAGAAAAAAAAGAGGGGGAGATAGAGAATAAAAAGATGGCGGGTGAGGGCAACGAAGAAAAAGAAGGAAAAAAAGGGCGATGGCTGAGGGCAAGGCAAAAAAAGAGCAAAAAAACGGGATAATCTTCCAACTACCACCGCCGCAGCAACAGCAACTTTCATAGCCGCAATAGGAGCCTCAGGCGGTGGAGTGTCAATGACTACATAGTGCAGCGACTATGCCAGCGCTTGCAGTTTCGCCTTCACAGCCGACAGCGGATTGAGCGTCGGCGGCAATCTCCACTTCGAGACGCTTCCTGTACCGGCGTCTTCCTGGGGCCCGTGGATTGGTGCGCACATTTCACTCTGTAGGATCGACGGCGGATTGGATTCTTACCATCTCCAAGGGCTGGGTCCTCTACCGCTTGGAGCAGCAGCCACACCTGCAACCGCCACCCCTTCTCGTCCTGGAGCATTCTTTGCTGTATTAGTGGCAGCATCATTAGTGGCCGCAGTTAGTCAAACTCTATTCTCCATGCGTACTGTGGTAGTGCAGCACTTCCCGTCTGGTCACATTTGCTGACCCGGACGCCGTGACCTACACGAGTGACAGTACCTACTGGCCTCATTCTCTCCCGTGGCTTGGTGTTTACCACCGAGAGTAGGTGTCCTCGGTACCTATCCATCATCCAGCGCACGAGATGAGTGCGCGGACATTTGAGCAGGCGCCTTGCGCGTTTGCCTGTTACTACTGTGGTGATGGACGTCATGGTTGGTGTCGCTATCGGACGCGCCCTCCCGGTTGGCATCCACCTTGGCTATAGCCTCGTCCGAGCCTGCGTCCTCCACAGCATACGGATCTGTTGGCGTTGGTAGATCCCCTTGCTTAACCTCTGGCAAGCATATTTGCCGAGATCCACGGCTTGCGACAGACGGTGCAGCGGCTTTGTGACCTCGTCGTCACTGAGCGTGCTTCTACTAGTCGTTTGTGGACGGCCTGTTCGATCACATCTCCTCCATCATCTTCTCCTTCCTCATCGGATGGTGTACCTTCAGCTCCACCTGCCAGCGAGTCCCAGGCTGTCACCATCCTTTTGATCCTCCACTCTGCTGCGACTACGACACCACCTCGCCATGACATGTCTTCATGCAGTCGTTCCAGTTGAGTGACCCTGCGACGTCGGCGTCAGCACTCCGCACGTCGTGCTCGCGCCAGGTTTGATACATCCTCCACCTCCTCCGCCTCAGTTCCTGTACCTGTCGAGGGGGAGTGTAGTCACCGCGCATTGCTTGTTGTGACCATAGCAAAAGGATCCGCACTCACGCCGGAATGTGGTGCTCGAGCGTCAGCTCTGGCAGATTCAGATGATACGGTGACAGCACATGGTGTGGAGTCCGATCTCGACATGGCGTTCATGGTGGAGACTTCCGTGTCATCGAGATCGACTTCCACATCCGGGCTGGATCCAGATCTTCCGCACCAGCAGGTTACATCAGGAGGAGCGCAGACACGGCGTCCTTGTGCGGTGCCACTCGCGGCTCCGACCGGTGGAGGCCCAGCAGCGGGACAGGAGTCCCGTATGGATCGGGATGCGTCTACTGGTGTTTTGGGAGAGTGTCTGCAGCATGCTCACACCACTCCAGCGGAGGTTGCAGGGCTTGAGACATCTATGTCATCGAGTTCGACATCTACGTTGGGGAAGGAGCCGGGCGTTCTACAACAGCAGGTTGCATCAGGAGGAGTGCAGGTGCCCTGTGCTTGGGCGGTGCCTCTTGCGACCCTGACCCGTGGCCGCCTGGCAGCGGCACAAGAGTATTGTGCGAATCAAGATGCCCCACACGGATCTCCGGGGGCGTTGGCACACGAGATTCACACCAGTACAATAGCAGTCGCAATGCATGAGCAGAGTCGGCCGGTTGGTCTTTTGGAGGTTGAGGCATTCTTGATAGTAGCAGTTCTGAGAGACGTCGCTGGGACATATGCTACAGTAGACACAGCAGGCTCCACCGTCTCATCTGTAGTACATGAGGACCAACTTCAGTGTGAGGAGTCCTCCATGTTCCTACAGTCTCCAGGTTCCCGTACCCACGACGGAGCAGTGACATACATGACGGAGTCAGATGATGGTCCTTACTCTATCATCGAGCAGGTGGCAACGACCAGCCTTCCCGGCGAGACACTGCATGAGCGCCAGTTACGCTTGTTGGTCGCCTTGTCCGGCGTTGTCGAGCCAGAGTCCTACATTCCTGTGTCCACTACGGTGGCAGTTCAAGACAGTGGAGCAGATCCCTACATGCAGATGGAGTCACCTCGTTAGCAGGAGCTGAATTCTGCCCCTTCGTGTTCACCTTCTGGTGACCTTGCTGATCACATCGACCCTAAAAGTGGCAGTACCTACACGGACAACATTTCCACATGCTCCACAGACTCTAACGACTAATCCTTCTCCTTCTCTCTCGGCATGCGACCGCTCACTCCTCGTGTGACAGACACGAGTTGTGTGGATGCGACACCTACAGCTGCATCCGATGCTCGAGTGTCTCAGTACATAGCGAGTTTGGTTGACCCCCAGGAGGATGCAGCAACATCAGTCCCATCAGCTTCAACAGCAGAGATGTAGATGGAGCGGTACTCATGAGTTGTGCAATTTGCATATACAGTATTGAGTGAGGCAGAGTTTATCCTCCGCGAGGCAGACATGGGCCACCTCCACACGTCTGAGGCAGATTATTCTGACCTGCAGGAGCATGTAGTCATGCTACAGCGGGAGATGATGGCCGCGCGTGAGCGATTTTCAGAGGAGGGGAGCATCACTGCTATCGGTACGATCCTTCCGCCAGCAGCATCTAGCACACCCAAACTTGGGGAGGATCTTGTACCGGCTCCGAGTATGACGTCCGTTGGAGACACTATCACAGGATAGGTGAGCGTGCCTTTGGCTTCCGCAAACCTGGCTCCTGTCGACCCCATTATTGCTCCTCCTTCTTCTTTTACTGCCGTCACGCACCTTCATCCACCCGACTCACCTGCCCCATCATCATCTTCATTCACGAGTGGTGATCCGGTTTGTCGCTCCATTCTCCTCTTCTGGCAGTACACCCTTGTGCCTCAGGATGTGCTATCCCCTATCGAAGGCCAGCTCCGCCCCTTTATCCACGCACGCGTGCTGCTCGTCCATTCCCTTTCCTCCGGCATACACAGATGCATCGCTGTAGAGCGGAGATTGGAGAGACTGTGAGTTGGGACCCTTGGCAGTAACGCGAGGACTGGTATATCCCAGGTGATGTAGCTGTGACATGAGGAGTCGTAGCCGGAGACACCACTTCGTCTTTGAGGGAGGGAGTCAACTCGTAGGTGACAGGGGGAGCTATCTCTGCATGATGGATACACCACATCACTTATCGCCTGCGATTTGTTGAGGTACGGCATCAGCATCTCCATCGAGGACATCGCTGCCAGGTTCATCTGCCCAGGGGGAGTGTTGTGTGGACCTCGACCTGATGCGACGTCATGAGAGATGCATGGCGAGGTCCATTCTTTGTTGTGAGCATCTACAGCATCCCGCATGTGGCTCATGCGATGTGCCTGCACAGCTGCATGTAGATGGTAGCACCCTGTTGGTCGGGACCCGGACACTTGGTGCGTTGTACCAGTGTCACGAGGAGACCATGTGATCGTGTGTCTTGGTGTGTGGCTCTACTATGTGTGGCATGTGCATGCGAGCTGCTGGTCGAGACCCGGACACGTGGTGCGTTGCACCCGTGTTACGAGGAGATCCTCCCATGATCCTGTGTTTGGATGATGATACTATTGTGTTGGATTTTTTGTAGCGGTCGAGACCCGGGCCCTGGTACCGCCAGTGTCACGAGGAGACCATCTTGTCCTCTGACATGTGTATGATGTGCATTACACTGGTTTGTGTGCGTGCGCATCACTCCTCTCATGGTCGAGACCCAGACACTTGGTGGGTTGTGCTAGTGTCCAGGGAGACCCTAGATGGATAGCAGATGTGTGTGTGTGTGTGAGTTCACTCATGCATATTATGGCTTGCCATACGCTGTTGTTCCGTACCTTGGCTCACGTTCTTCCAGCATTGACGGCCATGTCAGCCAGGGGGAGTGTTGGTTTGNGAGGAGACCATGTGATCGTGTGTCTTGGTGTGTGGCTATATTGTGTGTGGCATGTGCATGCGAGCTGTTGGTCGAGACCCGGACACGTGGTGCGTTGCACCCGTGTTAAGAGGAGATCCTCCCATGATCCTGTGTTTGGATGATGATACTATTGTGTTGGATTTTTTGTAGCGGTCGAGACCCGGGCCCTGGTACCGCCAGTGTCACGAGGAGACCATCTTGTCCTCTGACATGTGTATGATGTGCATTACACTGGTTTGTGTGCGTGCGCATCACTCCTCTCATGGTCGAGACCCAGACACTTGGTGGGCTGTGCCAGTGTTCAGGGAGAGCCTAGATGGATAGCAGATGTGTGTATGTGTGTGTGTATGTGTGTGTGTGTGTGTGTGTGTGTGTGTGTGTGTGTGTGTGAGTCCACTCATGCATGTTATGGCTTGCCATACATTGTTGTTCCATGCCTTCGTTCATTCGTTCTGGCGTGGACGGCTATGTCAGCCAAGGGGAGTGTTGGTTTGTGTGGCTTCCACGCGTCACGACCGACACCGCTAGTTTACCGATATACCCACATTTGGGGTATATGGTAGAGGAGGGCATGACGGCACAACGGGCCTCCAGACTGCACCGGGACCTCTCCAATACCTACAAAAGCGCCGGCGAGACACGGTCGATGCGTTCTGGTAGCCCTGTGGGCTTGTCGAGAGCTAGGAGAGTTTTCTCGGTGGGTTGAGATCCGCGCACCCGGTGGACTATACCAGTGCGACGAGGAGACCCGGTGGTTGTACTAGCGCTTCCGATGTTCGGAAAGCCGTGTGTGATGTCTGGACGTTGATTCTGAGATTTTCTGGAACCGCTCCTATTTTCTCGGTGGTCGAGACCCGGGCACTCGGAGAGCTTTTCCGGTGCCTCGAGGAGACTACCGATATTGTTATCATGGTGTACGTAGTGTGTTCTCCCCGCTGACTCGTTTGGGCTCAGCGGGGGTGACGGGGCCTTGTGCAGCTAGCTGCCGGCGCCCCTACTTAAGCCCGCTAGGGGTTCATTTGTACTCTCTCCTTGTTCTTTTTATTCAGCGTTCTAGACTTAGCCAAATTCTTGCCATCTTGCATCGCACTCACACACAGAGCTCATGTTCATTTTTGCATGGGCCTGCATGCCCTAATTTATTTCCAATTCTCGGTGCTCGACGTTGTTCCTGCCACTAAACTCTCGCAACGGCAAACCGCAGCTCCCGCAACTGTAGGTTAGCAGTTCGTTCCTTCAGGCTTCTTAGTGAGCAGCTGAGTAGTGCTGCTAGCAGGCGGTCTCAGAGAGGTGCTGACTCCCACATTTCTCAGCAGACGTGCTTCCTCCGGTCTACTATGTCTCAAACAACTATGGAGCCTAGAAGGCCCTTCTGTCCTGCGCCTTGTTCCTCTCTCTCTTCAGCAACAGCAGCCGCATCTTCGGCCTCGGCTGTAATCCTGGAGCACTGCTATTTGTGCTTCTGAGGTTTCTGCATCTCAGTAGCACCATTTGTACTCCTGACTTCAGTCTCACATTTGTCTTGCCATGTCTGATCATCTCTCAACAGCCTTAGGTCCTCAGATTCTCTGCCGTGCAATCCTCTTCTCTCTCGTCTGAGATAACAGTAGCATCATCGGCCGCCTCTGCGGCCTCCCTTGCAACCCTGGCTGCACCACCGAACATCGGAGTGGCTCCTACCTCTCCAAAGGGGGCTCGTGATTGCTCACGCCACGACGAGCTTATAGACTGCCATGAGGAGGAGACAGATATTGCAGCGTGGGCGCGCCTTCGTCGCTGTTGTGACATCCCTGGATACCACCCCCGGGAAGACTACGACCCCACAAAAGACGAGGCGCGTGAAGACGCTACAGTGTACGTGGCCTTCTGCTAGTCAGCCTCGGACGATTCACCAACCATCCAAAACGCACCAACTAAGGGGCCTCTGTGTGAACGACGTCATCCTGCATCTCCGATAAGATCTCTCATCTCCCGTAGAACGCGTCGGTAGAGTCAGCGTACTGCTCAAGGCGCTGCAGCTCCGCCTACAACGGTAGTCCCAACAGAGCAGGCTGAGGCAGCCTCGAGTCATGCAGCGTCCCCTGCCGCATCTCAGGCTGCTACTACGTCATCTGGACCCGATATCCTAACTACCCTGGAAGCAACACTTGTCTCCAGTGCTGCTGTCCCTTCTACTTTTGCTGTGACAGCGCGTGCTGCACGTGCACCTGCCAGTTTTGCTACTGGTAGGGCTGTTGAGACCTATGCAGCAGCACCCTCTGATAAGGACCCCCTTGCCGCAGGTGCAGTAAACATTGTCACACAGGTAGCAGCAGCAGCTAGCATAGTCGTAGGAGCAGCAGCCTCTCAGCCACTTCCCTCTCCAGCACCGTCGCCTCCATACAGGTTTCCACTTCCCACGTGTCTTCTACTCCAGCATCCTCTTCGTGTGGCTCTCAGATCCGTGTCGCGATCACAGCAGCAGTTGCCTTCTCCACCCTCATAGGATTTGCACTCACTGGGGTTGCGTGTGTCATTGTCACCACTTCATCCTCAGTGGCAGTCCTTGCTGCTTCTGCGGCATCTGCATTGCCACCGGTGCTTGCTCTTCTGCATTAGCATTGGTGAGCTTGGACACCTCCCCTACTTCCATCCTCTTTCTCTCCTCTTATGGCCGTGCTCTTTTGTTCACTCCATCCTGCAGCCCCACTCAGCACCTCATTGCTTCAGTCTTCCTTAGTTCACATGCCCACTGGGGCAAGGGAAACTTTGCCGAAAGCTTCTTGAGTGATCCTCACTCATCATGCCTATCGACGTTGACCAGTATGTAGCATTGTAGGAAGAACTACGCAAAGAGCGTGCTGCCCTTCAAGCAACCCTCACTACACAATGTGTTGCAGAAGAAAAGCTGGGTACAAAACAGGGTGATCAGGATTCTTTCGTCGATCACATTGCTTATCTCATGCTTAACCGCCCGCAACCTACATTGCACACTACACCTGCTGCGTCAGCCGCTGCTGACACTGCTGCTGCATTCTCCACCTCCTCTACTTCTACTTCCAACACCTGTGATTCTCTTTCCTCCAACTCAATTGCTGTTGTTGCAGCAGCTGGAGCCGCCGCAGCTAAGGCTATTGCACAACCCTCGCTGCGCAAACCTGATTTTGATTCAGTGCCACCGCACTTCACCCCTAACCTGTCTTTCGCTTCATGGGAAGTTCGCTTCAGTGCTTAGGCACAAGGTGAGCAGCCCTGGGAGTACTATCATGTACCCAATCCCGCTGCTAATCCTCCATTTGTACCCTCTGACTCTGAGTCTGTGCAAGTTGTGTGTGCTCTCATTCGCGTTGGACTCGATGATCTAACTGATGAGATAGGATCCTATAACGCTGACATTGCACGCCGTACCCCTGTTAACCCTGTCAGCGCCTATGCTCTTGTCAAGTGCCGCACGACTGTCACCGGGTATGCTGCACAGAGTGTCCTTAGTGTGCAGTTCAACACACTCTCCATGCATGCAGACAAGACTGCAGATGCCTACTGGGCCCACAACCTTCGTCTCTTGAAGGATTTTGGTAAGGCAGCCCCTGGCCAACTACTTGCTGTTCTCTCCATTGTGAATGGCCTCATTCCTGAACTCTCTGACATCTTCAGAGAGGTGAAGGCTTCTGATCTCGAGAGGCTTGTAGCAGAGCCAGTTCCTACTGACTCTCCACCAGGAATTGGAGCCCTTTGGGAATTCACCTCCCAACGCCTTACGGATTGGTAGAGTGCGCTCCATAAAAAACGGATTCACCGTGCAGCAGTTGCGACTACCACCACTGCACTGCCCTCCACATTATCCTCCTCTACCTCCTCTTCCTCCTCTCCCTCTACCT
>SZWC01001933.1:180747-207538 GCA_023375785.1 Penium margaritaceum
GGGGGGGGGGGAGGGCGTGGTCGGGGCCAGGGCAAGGGCACCGACAACACAGGCTCTGGCAGCCAAGGCAGCCGTGGCAAAGCCAAGGGCTCTAACAGCACCCCCAGCACTGCCACATGCTCGAACTGCGACTCAGTCAGCCACTCAGCACCCAAGTGCCCATCACCACCAGACAACGATCGCCTGGCCTCTTCCGTGCGTGCGCACTAGGCGCGCTCCTCGGGTGGCTCTGGTGGCACCTCTTGCACGTCCTCATCCGCTCCTTCCTCTGCACCTTCCAGCAGGGCGGCAACCGTTGTTACCGACGCTGCCGTGTACAACACCGCTGCTTCTCCACCTCTTCTCCCTTACCCCTGGGGTTGGCCCTCGGGGTATGGTGGGCCCATCTTCTACGGCCCGCCATCCGGTGCCTACACTCCACCCAGCTGGGCGTCGCCATCGTATCGCCCTTCCTTTGCGGCGGTGATCATGCCGAACCCTCATGAGGACGAGCGCCAGTTGGACGCAACACTATCTCATGCTGTACATCAGCGCCACCTTTGTGATCAGGGAGGTGAGAGTGAAGGCTCTGGGTCGGAGCCTCTTGCGTGTGTTGCTGATGGGGCGTTACGTGGTTGTTTGTCCGGTTATGTTCTCGGTTGCCTGCCCCCTGATGTCTTGTGGATTGAAGAGTGGCAGTCTGTACGCTTGCCTCGTTGCCTTGCAGCCTGTGGTCAGCACTTCTCTCGTCATGCAGCTCTTGCTACAGTCAGTCATGATCCTTTCACTGTTCGTGCGTTGGGTGGCTTTTGGATCCTTGATTCAGGTGCCACCCACCACATGACCTCGTCGCGCATGTCCTTTATCTCCCTTGGTCCTGCTGGCTCTGTCCGCTTTGTTCACACTGGCTCCGGCCAACTGCTCCAAGTCCAGGGGGTTGGTGTTGTGCGCTTCGTTGGCCCAGGGGGTGAACTCTTCTTGCCAGATGTCCTATACGTTCCATCGCTAGAGCTGATGGAGGTCGCACTCTCCTCACTGCCTCAGACCTTCCACCCCTGTTCTCTTTTGAAGCCATGTCGTACATGACGTGGGTCTGGAACCGTGTCCCCCATGGTCCCCTCCCACGCCATGTCACTGCATTTGAATGATGGTTCGGTCGTCGTGCAGACCTCCGCCTCACTTGCGTCTGGGGCTGTGTTGCCACCGTGTGGCTTCCCGAGGACCTTCGTGACGGCAAACTTAGTCCTTGTGCTCGCTTGAATACCTTTCTTGGGGTCTCCGCCATGTCCAAAGCCTGGCGCTTCAGGGACCCCGATCCTGCATGCATCGTAGAGTCTCATGACGCCCTCTTTTTTGAGGATGTCTTTCCTCGAGACCTGTCCCATGTTGCTCCACCCTCTTCCTTGTCCTCGCTTTGTCGGCTTGGGGGGGTGGTTCTCTTCCAGCCTCTATTCTCACCGACCCTTTCCCTGTTGCCACAGCACCTTCCACTTCAGACCCACCTGATGTGTCCCTTTTGACACTCCAAGCACTCCGCCTCCATCCTCTGATCCTTCCACAGCTTCCTCCCCCTCTTCTTTCTCTCAGTCGGTGTCGGTGCCTCTCTGCAATCCACCATTGTCTGCTGATGCCGTGGCATAGTCATGTCCCGGCACTGTGTCTGAGTCGTCTCCACAGCCCGTCATTCTCTCTTCACCTGTGGTCTCTGGTGAGACAGTCCCACCGCCTGTCACAGATGTGTTCTCGGCCATATCTGAGCCCTACACTCCTGGGGGGCAGTTGCGTCCACTTCCACAGCGCTCGGCCACACGGTCTGCTCATCCCTCTCAGCGTCACACTCGCTCTAGTGTCCCCCCCACTGCAACTGGCTCCAACGCCAGACCAACTGGCCTTGATGCACTGGGTCTTGCGGTGAGTGTGGTCCACCCCAATTCTGTAGTGGGTTATGCACTGGTCGCTCATGAATTCCACAGTGCGTTGGATGCTTCTGTCGACAGCTATGTCGCCGCATGCTTTGCGGCTAGTGGCCTTCCCTCACTACCTAGTGAGCCCACTACAGTGCGCCAGGCAAGAGAGGCAGCTGATGCAGACCTCTAGGAAAAGGCCATGCAGGAGGAGCTCATAGCCCTGAATGAGCATGAGGTCTTCGAGCTTGTTGACCTCCCCCTTGGCCGCAAGGCAGTTTCAGCTCGCTGGGTGCTTCGACGTAAGTTGAAGCCTGATGGGACTGTCGACAGGTATAAGGCACGACTCATTGCCAAGGGTTTTTCCCAGATCCCTGGCGTCGATTTTGACAACATGCTTACACCCGTGGGACATTACACCACAGCCCGAGCTCTCTTGAGCCTCGTCGCCCAACACGACTAGGAGTTGGAAGAGATGGACGTCAACAATGCATTCTTGCATGGACGCCTTGATGAGGAGATCTACATGGTGCAGCCTCCAGGGTTCACAGACGGCACGAACAAGGTCTAGCGGTTGCGCAAAGCCCTCTACGGGCTCAAGTAGTCCCCTCGATGCTGGAACCTGGAGATCTCGGCCACCCTTGAGAAGGGTGGCTACCGCAGGAGCACAATTGACCCTACTCTCTTTCTGAGTGCATCGTTGGAGCCCTTGGTTGCAATCTTGGTCTGCGTGGATGACCTTCCTATTGCGTCACCCAGTCTCTATGCAGTCTAGTCTATGAAAGACCTCTTGCAGTCCACCTACAAAATGAAAGACTTGGGTCCTGCTCGAGTGTTCCTGGGGATGGAGCTTAAGCGAGACCGTCAATGCCGGACACTACATGTCCATCAGGTTGCCTACATTCGCGGCCTGGGGGAGCGTTTCTCATCCATGCTTGCTGACACTCCCACTGCGTCAACAACCATGACACCAGCTGGACAGCATCTTCTGAAGTCACTCGACGTGGCTCAGGTGGGAGAGAGAGTTGATGTCACCGATTACCTCAGTGTGATTGGGTCCCTCATGTACCTTGCCACCACCACTAAAGCGGATGTGGCCTTTGCGGTCAAATTCCTAGCTCAGTTTTCCCAGCAACCTCGAAAAAAGCACCTCGAGGCTACACTGCGTGTCGTTTGCTATGCACTATCCATTGCACACATGGGACTGTGCTACAGATCACAACCCTCTGTGGTGATTGATGGCTATACTGACAGTGACTGGGCCCACGATGCAGATGCTCGTAGTCGTACCAGTTACATCTTTCTCGTGGGTGAAACCGCCATCTCGTGGAAGAGCGGTAAGCAAGGTTGTGTTGTGCGTAGCTCTAGTGAGGTTGAGTTTGTTGCCCTTGGTGTAGATACGTGTGAGAGTGTCTGGCTTTCTTGTTTGCTGCAGCAGCTGCGCGTGCCCATCCGCTGCATCACGTTGCACTGCGAAAATCAGAGCACCAAGGCAATTGCTGAGCATGATGGCATGCATCATTCACGCGAAAATACATCAACATTGAGCATCACTTTGTACGTGAGCGCATTGCCGCAGGAGAGGTCCAGGTCGTCTGGCTCGACACACGTCAACAGCGTGCAGAATTTCTTGCCAAAGCTCTGAGCAGTGGAATGTTCAAGGCAGCTGTGCATGCAATCGGCTTGTTGCATGCACGCGATGCTCCTGGCTGAACTGACACCCTTTGTTTGTCTCTCGTACTATGCTCCTTTGTGTGGTGTATGGGCTGTTCGTCTGTGGGTCATGGGGGAGTGTTAGTTTGTCAGTTGAACACACAAGTGACCTCTTGACTTCTTCCATTCACACACACACCATTCCTTCAGGAGACTGAGTATGACAGAAGCTATGGAGCCGTGCATCACTGGCGTCTCTGCCGGGTGCAAGATTGTTAGGCTGGACCATACTCAGCTCTCATGGAGCTGACATCTTACTACCTCAAACATTTGGTGATAAGCCATGTGATGGCTAAAACATGAGAGATACATTGAGAGATGCATGCACCACATACGCTCGTGGTCAATTTGGTTTGTGATTCTTGCACGTTGCATGCAATGCTTGTTGTCTCGTTATTGCCCAGGTTGCTGATCTTGCAGAGCCACACACTCAGTCGCTCTGAGGGGTGAGAAACCACGGCGGCCTTTTTGCCGACCAGTTTGGTTTGACTCCGGGGTGGCGACTGGGCCCCACTTCAAACTCTTTGAGTGGGTGGCCCAAACAACCATGGCTAAGAGGTCACTGGCTCCTTACTCTCGTGACTCACTCTCGCTACTCAACTAAGCACTTTTTTTCTCACCAGTCTCTTGTTCCGCCATGAATATGGTTGCTGTAAGAGTTGAGTCAGCACAGTGGTGAGGGTATGTCGGCACTTTGCCGCTGCCTACACCCCTCACACACCTTTTATCTTGGTCTATGAGTCATATTTGAGGCAAGTTAACCGCATCCATGGCATTCTATTTCTCCTAGCCCTGAACTGCCTACATAACATGCTTGTCTGGCTACGAAGGTACTGGGTAACTACTGGTATCAGAGTCGTGGGGTGCGCACCGTTGGTTTTTGTGCATCTCTCATTGTACTCTGTTGTGTCCTCCTGGCTTGTGTACATCGGCGTGCAGATGACCGACGGAAAGACTCCACGCTGCTGGAGTGTCTCTCGATGGATCAGACGCACGCTGAGGCCCACTCACCATTTGCTGGAGCCTCCTCCCTCCGGCGACGCGCTCATCTCCATTGGCAGGCCTCCTCGGCAGTCGGGCTGCCGGCGGTCACTACCACTGCAGATGGTGTCTACATGCACCCAGCGCTGTCTCTGGTCACGGTGTTGCGTCTGCAGCATCATGCTATGCCTAGGGTCCATGTCTCATGCTGTGTGGCCCTGTTTGGCATCACTGACTGTCGTAGGCACTGCCTGGGTTCGGGCAGCCATAACTCTTTGTTGCTATCTTTATGGCTGATTCTGAGCACACGAGTGCTTTCGAAGCGTTGTTATCATGGTATGGTCCAGTTTCCAAGGAAAACGGACGACGCCCGGATTTTGGGCTGTCGGGTGTCTGGCAGGGCTCACCAAGAACACCCTGCCTGCCAGAAAATAGGTCTAGGACTATTCTCTGATAGGTTGGTTAGCTGAGTAACAAGTTCTATGTTAGTGGGGGGGAGCTAGAACTTGGAGGGGTCTCCCATTGTTGCTCATTCTTCATTCCTAATGAGTCCCTTTCAGTTTTGAGCTGCTTTCTGGCCTTAACACTGGCACGTGCATTTCTGAGTAACAAACCCAGAGCTTCCAGACTTAGACTCTAGAGCAGCAGACTGAGGTGGCAGCAGACTTAAGCAATGAGCATGGAAGCCCGCACTCTATATCAACAACGCTGCTGCCTAGGATTTCTAGCTTGGTATCAGAGCCAGAGCATAGTAGCAACAACACAAGATTGGTGCACAGGTTCCAGACAACGCCGGCGGACCCCCATACACGCCGGTGCAGGGGAAATGCTGCCGGATTTTTTCTTGCACCATTGACCTCCCTAGTGGCGGCATCAGATTTTTTCCCACGGCCACTTGACTGGGGGAGATGCTGCAGAAGTTTTTTCAGCAGCACTGTTCCGCACGCGTGACATGAGGAGGTGAGTGGTAGGCTATGTCCGACACCGGCAGGCAATGACGCACGCTGCACCATCACCTAGGTGCAGAGACTGGCACTAGCAAGTAGCAAGAGCAGCCTGCAGGAGCGGCAGCCGCAGGCAACGGTAGCGAATAGTGGCAACAGCAGCCAGCAGTAATTGCATGCAGCAGCAGTAGCGGACAACAGCAACAACTCATAATAGCCCAAAGCAGCAGCAACCCGTAAAAGCAAGCAGCAGCGGCAGCCAGGAGCAGTAGCAACGGTAGCAAGCAGTAGTAGCAACGAGCAGTAGCGGCAGTGAGTACCAGTTGCAGCAGCGAGGAACAGCAACAACAGGCTGCAACACCCGCAGTAACGAGCCGCAGCAGTAGCCTACTATAGCAGCAGCAACAGCAAGCAGCTGCCCGCAGCAGCCACCAGCGACTGTTGCTGGCCGCAGCCCGCAGCCCGTTGCTCGCTGTGGGTAGCGGGCAGCGAGCTTGCTGCTTGCAGCAAACAGCGGGCTCGCTGCCCACTGCCCACAGCGAGCAGCGGAGCTCGCTGTGACAGACGAAAGGAAAAGGAAAAAAAACTGAAAGAAAATCCCCCACCTTACCAGCTTCTCTGTCGCAGCTACAGTAGCTACTATAGCTATTGTAGTAGCCGTAGCGGTCGCAACAACCCGTAGTAGCAACAGTAGTAGTTGCTCCTGCAACAGAAGCAGCAGTAGTAGCTATAGCAGTAGCAGCAATAGCAGCAACTACAGCAGCAGCACCAACATCAGCAGAAGTAGTAGGAGCAATAGCAGTTGCAATAGTAGTAGAAGCAACAACAGCTGCAGCAGTAGCCCCAACAATTGCCGCTGCTGACGTCAGCATCTTGCTGCTGACGTCACTACTGACATCATTGCTGACGTCATTAACACACAAAAAGGGGGGGAGAAAACCAAAGGGTGGGTAGGGAATCATTAGTAGTAGCCCTGCAGATAACACGGTGGTAGCTACTGACGTCAGCCGCCCTAAGCTGACGTCACTGCAAACATCAGCAACAAAAAAAAACAAAAAGGGAACCAAGGGGTACCAAACCATGGCTAGCAGCCCCAGCGGCAACAGGAGCAACAGCAGCAGTAGCACTAGCAGCTGCATCAACAGTAGCAGCAGCTGTAGCAGCGGCGGCAATAGTAGCAGCAGCAGCCCTCTGGCGTTGTTGGCTGCAACCGTGACCCCCTGGCTGCTCTTCAGCAAGAGCTCGTCACCTTGACGCAGCAGCTGGCAAGGCTGCAACCATTGGCCTCCCCAACTGCAACCAACACGCCGCCTACTAGATGAAGGATCTCGGATCTGTTAGAGTCTTCCTATGCATGGAGCTCGAGCATGATTGCTCCCAGGGCGTCCTGCACATCCACTAGGCCGCCTATGTGCAGACTGTGTCCACCCGCTTTGCGGATGACCTGCCACTCATGCCGAGTGCATCTTCACCCATATCACCTGATGGCCTGGTGAAGCTTAAGAGTTCTAATTCAGCTGTGGTGGGGGGGCTAGTTGACGTGACCACGTACCTAGGAGTCATCGAGTCACTGATGTTCTTGGCGACGATGATGCGCCCAGACACAGCGTTCGCCGTCAACCTCCTAGCCTAGTTTTCTCAAGAGTCGCGTCACCTCCACTACGAGGCCAAATCCGAGTATTGCGCTATGTTGTCTCAACTCCTCGGCGAGGTCTCATGTTCCGCCGCCAGCCGTCTGTTGTCGCGATAGGCTACACCGACAGTGACTGGGTCGGCAGTCCGGACGGTAAGAGTTGCACAGGCTAGATCTTTCTTATCGGCGGCACAGATGTGTCCTGGCGCAGTGGCAAGCAGGGGTGCATTGCACGCAGCACTGCTGAGGCCGAGTACGTTGCTCTTGGCTCAAGCGCATGTGAGAGTGTGTGGTTGCGTCGTTTGTTGTCCGAGTTGCATCAGTCTGTCGCATCTATTACATTGCATTATGACAACGAGAGTGCCATGGCCATCGCCGACAATGACGCCGTGCATCACACACGCACAAAACACATCAACGTTGAGTACCACTATGTGCGTTCGTTGTTGCATGACGGCAGCATCAACATCGTGTGGGTTGGGACAGCACGGCAGTTGGCTGACTTCTTGACCAAGGCACTGAAGCGTGACTCATTCAAGAAGGCTGTGAGTTTGGTTGGCGTGCATCCGTGAGTGGCTCTCTTTCTCCCTGCCTGTGTTTCTACGTGGCCTGGGAGAGTCTGGTCGTTGACTGTGTCTCTGCACGCACATGTGCACAACGCGTGTGAGTCATGGGGGAGTGTTGGTTTTCGTGCATCCCTCATTGTACTCTGTTGTGTCCTCCCGGCTTGTGTACATCGGCGTGTAGATGACTAATGGCGAGACTTGACGCTGCTGGAGTGTCGCTCGGTGTAGCAAACACACGCTCAGGCCCACTCACTGTTTGCTGGAGCCTCCTCCCTTCGGCAACGCGCTCAGCTCCATCGGCGGGCCTCCTCGGCGGTCCGGCTATTGGCGGTCACTGCCACTGCATATGCTGTCTACATGCACCCAGCGCTGTCTCTGGTTGCGGCGTTGCGTCTGCAGCATCGTGCTGTGCCTAGGGTCCATGTCTCATGATGTGTGGTCCTGTTTGGCATCACTAACTGTCGTAGACACTGCTTGGGTTCGGGCAGCCATAATTCTTCGTTACTATTCTTCTAGCTGATTCTGACCGCACAACTACGTTTGCAGCATCAGTACTATGGTATTGTCCAGTTTTCAGGCAAAACGGACGGCGCCGAGGTTTTGGGTTGTCGGGCGTATGGCAGGGCTCACCGAGAAAACCTTGCCTACCAGAAAATAGGTCTAGGACTATTTTCTGATCGGCTGGTTAGCTGAGTAACAAGTTCTACACTAGTGGGGGGGAGCTGGAACTTGAAGGGGTCTCCCATTGTTGCTCATTCTTCATTCCTAATCAATCACTTTCAGTTTTGAGGTGCTTTCTGGTGCAAGCACTGGCGCGCGCATTTCTGAGAAACAAACCCAGAGCTTCCAGACTTAGACTGTAGAGCAGCAGACTGAGGGGGCAGCAGATTTAAGCAACGAGCGTGGAAGCCCGCACGCTGCATCAACAACGCTGCTGCCCCAACCTGCTGCCTAGGATTTCTAGCTCGCCCCTAGCTCTCGTCAAACTTGGACCCGTGACTCGCCTGCCGAACGGTACCTTTGCCGCCGCGACGAGCCAATGGTAGTCTTGCCGCAAACCGACTCTCTGTCGATTCATCAGTACCACCACTCACAGTTACTCTTGACTGCCACATCTCTGTCGATTCATCAGAACCATTGGCGCTCTCACTGCCGCCGCTGCTTTGCCGACTCCGTGCCGTCTCTGAACCCGTGGTGAACCGCAGTCTGCGTGACCACAATGTGGCTCCATCACATTGTCGCTGAGGCACCTCTTTCTTTGCTCAACACAGCAGCCCTCTGCTGCTCTTTCTTCCATCGTTTCACGGCACGCTCCTTCACTACAGTCCCTCTCCGTGTCGCAGCTCTCAAGCGGAACTCAGACGGTGCTCCCAACTGTCATCTGCAGTACCATAGTAAGTGACGGCGGGACCACTTGGTTGCATCTGCAGCCGTTACGCCAGCCACGCTGGACTCGCCACCATTAGATGGTCCTCTCGACGAAGAATTAGATTCTCCACGCACAGTAGCCCGCTACGCCGCGCGTGAGTGGGAGAACTCGCAAGTGTTGGACGAGCCTCCGCCTATTGACAAAGACAAGCCGCTTTGGGTTTGCATGCTTGATAACGCGTACTGGCGCGAAGACATCGCCACAGTAGCGGAGGAACGAGAGCGTGAGATTGACCAACAGGTCTACACCGTGGACGATTTGTCATCGACGATGCCTCGCCTCTCAAGCATGCAACCTCACGACTTGCCGTCCAGCCCAGCCTTTGCCTCCAATCCAGCTCCAACTCCAGCTCCAGCCCCCACTGCGACGGACTCGGCCGAGCATTCCACAGCACGTGAGGTGCCTGGAGTGATCCCACCCTGCCAAGCCACACTGACTCCATCAGCCAGGAAGGCTCTACTCTCAGCGTAGCTGCAACTCTCGCTGCAACGTTCTCAGCTACGGCCTGAGCGTGCAGGGCCCCGACACAGACAGTAGTGGGGCGTGCATCTGAGGCCTACGCACGCACCATAGCATCTCTCACGCTACTTACAGTTGCCACCGCAAACATTGCCACGCAGGTCATTGCTGCAGCCGCTACTGTGGCAATTGCATCATCCTCTGCAGCTGACACGACGGCAAGCGCCGTTGGCTCCATCCGCACATCCATTATGGCTGCTATCCTAAATCCTATCGGTGCTCCCTGGAATCTCACACATCATGTCACCATGGGCATTCTCATTGCGGCAGCATCACCAGCAGTCACAGGCGCCACGCCAGTTGGACTACACAGACAGAGCAACATTCCCGTGGTTGACATCCAACGCCGTGACTTCTCTTCCATCTAGGAAGAAACACAGTAGACACTTGCGAAGACGCAAGTGGAGATGAAACGAGCAGCTGATCGAAATCGTAGCAACGATGTATTTTCCACCAGCGACAAAGTTCTTCTCAATGCGACAAACATCAAACTTTGTGGAACCGGCTGTTTGAAGCTCAAACCCCGCTAGTTGGGACCCTTTGAAGTAGAACGCATGCAAACTCCCGTGGTCACGCGACTGAACTCCCCAACATTATGCAAGTTCATCTGGTGTTCCGTATCAGCATAGTCAAGCACTACCAAGACCCGGGAGAGAACTTCGTCGGCAAGGATGTACCTCCACCTCATCCTGTCCAAGTGTTCAAGGACACAGAGTACGTCATCGAGGACATCCTTGGCCATCAACGACATGGAAAAACGTAAGAATTTCTTGTCAAGTGGCAAGGTTACGATGCCGTGCATAACATCTAGGAACCCTACGACAACCTCTAAGACGTCTATCACCTATTCGATGGTTACTATCGACGGCACCGGGCCACATCTGTTCGCGCGCCGAGACGTCGCGGCTAAAAGGGGGGAAGTGTTACAAACAGTAGTACACTATCCCTCTTCCCTCACGTGTTTGTGTATAGCATAACAATGTGGTCAGAATGCAAGTGATGGTAGTCACAACGGAAACGTGTGGAGGAAGCAAGAGTCAGAAACGCAGAAGACAAAACCTACGGGGTGGAACTCGCTAGTCGAGTCCACCCATCGGCCAGCGAGTTGGAGCTTTCGGAACTTGCTTGAATTTGCACGAACTTATACCTCTCATGTCCCACATACCGAAAGACGGAGTTTATGCCTATACTATGCCTGTTTAAACCAACACCAATTCACATGCAAAACTAAACTAGGTCACCATGCCTCTGCAGTTCACACACAAACAAGTATAGCATTAGATTGTCTTGAGACAGGATTTGAGCACTCTAGGAGGGGAGCCAGCACGTGCAGTGATGGCAGGAGTGCATCCAGAGGCTGGTTGGAGTTTCTCGGCAGCTGCCAGACTTGCGTCTGCTCCCCAAGTCTTTCGTGCCCCCCGCCTCATCAGGAGTCTACAAGGCAATGGACGTGAGCCAAGAGGTCACAGTAAGCTGTATGTACAGTATCACTCCCCCATGACCACACGACGAACATGACCACCGACGTAACAGAAATGATGCAAGCAACAACACAAGCACAGCGATGGTGAATGACAACAGACACAACTCAAGAGCAGAGGTCAATCCACGGTACAGGCAGGGTGCAATCCCATCGAATGTACAGTCGCAAGAAACTTTGTAAGGCTGATGGCCTTTGTCATAAAACTACCCCACTCTGAGTCGGTGCCGACCCACGTGATCTGAACCTCACCTCGATCCACTAGATCTCGGGCGTAGTGGAACTCAATGTTGATATGCTTCGTGCATGCATGGAACACACTGGAGTTCTCTGTGATGGTCTTTGTGCTCTCGTTGTCACATCGAAGCACAACAGGGGGCATGGAGTAGCACAACTCACACAACAGACGCTCTAACCACACACTCTCGGTTGCTCTAGCACCCACAGCTACATACTCTGCTTTTGTGATACTTCAAGCAATGTAGCCGTGCTTGCCACTGCGCAAAGAGATGACAGTTCCTCCAATGAGGAAGATATAGCCGATGCGACTCTTGCCAACCGGGCTCCAGGCCCAGTCACTGTTTGTGTATCCATTGAGAACCACGGATGCTTGTCCTTGGTAGTGAAGGCCAATGTGGACGGTGGACACAACATATCGCACGCACCGGACAGCAGCCTCAAGAACCCGCTTGGGCGGTGCCTGTGAGAACTGCGCAAGCAGGTTGACAGTGAAGGCGATCTCTGGCCGTGTCCTCGTGGCGAGGGTCATGAGCAAGCCAATGACTCGCAAGTACAGGGTCACGTTGACAAGCTCTCCCAGCTCTGCTAGATGGTCAACGTTCAGAACGTCCTGGCTGTTGGGGGTGATTAGGGTCGATGCCATACGCACGCTTCGCACCAGAGTGCCGCACTGGGCCCGGCCAGGGCCTGATGTAGTGTGCTGGGGTCTGGCGTCACTCCCACCACACTAGGGTCTGGAACCACGACAGCTCCATTGTGCGTAGCCAAGGCATAGGCCACATGCGGAGGGCCAACGATGACGGTGGATTTTGCTGAGTCGACTACAAGTCGTCGCTCGTAAGTAAGAAGCGCAAGGCCTGTATCACAACCAGGGTGGAATTCACTGAGCCCCTGCACGTAGAGGCCTAGGGCCCTTGTGCCGGGGTCTCCACTTTGCATGTTGCGAGTAGGACGTGGGCAAAGGCGCCCACCCTCACCTCGTCTGTAGGGCTCTGGAGGCGATGTAGCTGGAGCCGGAGGTGGACACAAATCAGACACTGACAAGACATGCAACGTGTCAGGTGGTACCGGTGTGTCGGTTGGGGAGCCAAAGGAGGGTGACGATACAAGCGACTCGACTGGCTGCGCTAGCGACGCAAGTGGTGATGACATAGACAACAAAGGGGCCTCTACTGGTGATGTAGGAGTGGATGAGGCAGGCAACACCACGGATTTAGCAGGTAACACAGGCGTCAAGAAGGGAGAAGGGGCTGACGACACAGGAGGCGCAAGTGAGAGAGGTAACGTAGGTAGCACAGCTGGTATGGATATCCCAGGCAAGACAGCTGGCAGGTGGGATGGACCACTAGCGCCGAGGGTGACCGGGGCAGTGGCATTGGTCAGCCCACCCTCCCCCACGCGAGGGACTGCACCATACCCAGGGGAATGTGACTGCGAGGTTCAGCCGAGGGGCAGGTCACGGAAGGAGAGGCGCTCTAGAACTCAATCATGCGTTGCCGACTGGGGTCGTAGAAGCACCAGGCCTTAGAGCCTGAAGCCATGCCCAGAAACGTGTAGCCGTGACCACGGGGTAAGAACTTAGACCACTGTTGTTCTAGTGAACACGAGACACAGGCAAGAGATCCCGAGACACGTGCGAGCCGGAAGTCGGCACGACGCCCCTACCATAGTTGGTACGAGTGTTGGGGAGGGGGACGTGAGGGATCCAGTTCCAGACCCACGTCATGTAGGCCATGCCCTCGAAAGCGAATGCTTCCGGCATGCCGCTATGCACCCGCATGGAGCGAACCGTATCCTCCATGGTGCGGTTCTTGCATTCAAACACGCCATTCTGGTTGGGCATGGCGGGGGTGGAGAGGTTGTAAAACACACCCACTTTGGCAAAGTACCGGTCCAGGTTCCACATGAACTCACCACTTTGATCAGAGCAGAAGCTTTGGAGGGTATGGCCGGACTGGCGCTCAGCCATAACGAGCCATATGCGCACGGCGAGTGCAATATTGCTTTTTAGGCACATAATGAAAATCCAACGCATGCACGTGAAGTCGTCGGTGTTTGTCAGGACGTATCGTCCGCTGTCATCCTGGAACTCCACGGGAAGGGGTCCCAGGAGATCAGAGTAAACTAGCTCGAGGGATTGTAGAGCCCGTGAGTCAGACAAAGGGTACGTGGCACGGTGCATCTTACTTCGAGTGTAGTGCAGGTAATCGGTTTTAGGCGGTGCCTCAAAGGACACCGCGTCAAGACCGAGTGCGGGTTTTGTGCAAATCAGGTGATTGATTGCATCTAGGTGGACATGGAACAAGCATTTGTGTAGTAGGCTCTGTGCTCAAGAGACAGCGTTCCTGTCACAAACACTCGTGTAGCGGGGGATTTAGTGATAGGGATGGACGTTGGGCAGTTAGAGACATGGTACAAGTCTCCAACCGCCTTGCCACGGAGCACTACTTCAGCGGTGGTGTAAACAAAGGCGGTTGCATCCTCACCAGTGGATGCAACACTCAGACCCATCCGCGTGCAGGCATGTCCAAACAGTAGGCTGAGTTCTAGATTAGGCACATACAGCACATTGGAGATGTAAAACGGCCCTGACAGTCCATGGAATTGCACCAAACCCTCACCATGGACAGGCACCTCATGCCCAGCAACCGTCCGCACAGATCGCACAGATCAAGCAAGACCAAGTACAATACAATCACGGCGTTGAAATGTCATGTGATGGGTGGCACCTGAATCTAGGATCCAGATGGCATCCGTCACACGCTCTGGCAGGGTGACACAACAGCTGCTTACAGTAGATGCAGCAGACAAGGGTTGCTCAATAGATTATTGCTGAGCTGTGAAGGCGACACGTGCTTGCAAGTCATCAAGCCATGACAAGTTATCGTAACCCTTGCACACGGCGGTAGACAGACCGGTATTATCACGTATGAAAAATGACTCCACGGACTCAATAGCGCACTGTGCTACACCACCCCCATCCCGACCGTATGGCACAGACTTGACACACCCAACAACGGGACCCATTGGCTTAGTCAATGCACTCGCACCTCCCTGAGTGGTGAGTCACAGGAGCAAACAGAGATTGGCGATGTCGCGGGCCTGCGTTACGAGCTACTGCTCCAAAGGTGACAGGTCGCCGGCATCGTCTGCGGTGGCTTCTGCTGCTGATGTAGGTGGTGTGTCGGTCGCTGCAGTGGAATGCTCTGAGGCTGGCTCACGCTGCTCAAACACCTTCTGTAGCCCTTGCGCGATCTTTTTCCAGTTCTTGGGTAGCTTCCACTCCAGGCAGCGGTATGCTCTCTCGTAGTTGTAGCACTCCCACTGTCGTCCCTGGGTCGGCTTTGGAGTATCCTGTCCCTTGCCATCCTTGCCACCCCGCTGGTTGTTCCATCCCTTCTTCCCCTCAACTACTCCAGCTGTGCCACTTACTACTGCGGCTGCTGTTGTTGGCTGTAATAATGGGCGGGAGGTGGGGGGAATGGTGCATGCAGCCTGGCCTGGTATGACGGCTGCAGCTGTTGCCCAATGGCATAGGCGTGCAAATGACTGACGGCGAGATGGGATGCTACTGGAGCGACGTCCGGTAACGCTGACGCAAGCTGAGGTCTGCACGCGGGTTTGCTGGAGCCTCTTCCCTCATACGCCTGACGTGCTCAGCTCCATCAGCGCGCCTCCTCAGCAGTCACACCGCTGGTGGTCATTGCATCTGCAGACACAACAAGCGCACGTCTTGTGCCAGATCTGACTGCACGGTTGCACTTGCAGCATCATGTTCTTCTTATTGTCCGAGTTTCAGGTTGTTCGGGCGCCTATGTCACCAGGGTCATTCTAGCCTAGACGCTGATGGGGTTTAGGCAATTTCAATTGCACAAATGCGTTTGCAGTGTGGGTATTTCTAACTCCTTGCTGCTATTTTTCTAGATGATTCTGACTGCACAAATGCGTTTGTAGTGTGGGTATTTTGGTATGGTCCAGTTTTAAGGAAAAACGGGCGACGCCCGGGTTTGGGGCTGTCAGTTGCCTGACAGGGCTCACCGAGAAAACTCAGCTTTCCAAGAAATTAGAGAATTTCTTGATTGGTTGGTAACTTGAGTGACAAGCTTTACGGAGCTGAGCTAGACCTATTTCTGTTAGGGGCCTCTCAGTTGCTCTCATTCGCAGTTGCTAATCCATTCATGCTTAGCTTTGTCTGCCTTTTTGGTGCTAACTCCTCAGCGATCAGTTTTCTCTCTCAAGTCCCAGAGTAGCCAGAGGGGGCAGCACTGCAAAGCAACGAGCGTGGGGCCATGCCTACTCCAAACACGCTACAGCCCCAACAAGCTGCTCTAGAGTAGTTTTGAGTTGTGTGGAGGAAGCAAGAGTCAGAAACGCAGAAAAAACCTACGAGGTGGAACTCACTAGTTGAGTCCACCCATTGGCCGGCAAGTTGGAGCTCGCCAGCACTTGCTCGAATTTGCACGAGCATACACCTCTCATGTCCCACATATCCACAAACGGAGTTTAGGTTTATACTATGCTTGTCTAAACTAACATCGATTCACATGCGAGACTAAACTAGGTCACCATGCCTCTCCAGTTCACACACAAACAATTATAACTTTGGATTGTTTGGAGACAGGATGTGAGTACTCAGGAGGGGAGCCAACACATGCAATGATGGCGGGAGTGCATCCGGTGGCTGGTTACAACTGCTCGATAGCTGCTGGACTCGTGTCTGCTCCCCAAGTCTTCCGTGCCCCCCGCCTCATGAGGATTCTGCAAGGCAATGGATGTGAGCCTAGAGGTCACTTTAAGCTATATGTACA
Source organism: Penium margaritaceum (assembly GCA_023375785.1). Classification (NCBI taxonomy): domain Eukaryota; kingdom Viridiplantae; phylum Streptophyta; class Zygnematophyceae; order Desmidiales; family Peniaceae; genus Penium; species Penium margaritaceum. The sequence goes on from SZWC01001933.1 coordinate 196,944, forward strand.
ATATCAGTAAGGACCAGACATACATGACTCCCTTATCCTTCCGAGTGGGCATTTATGTCATTACAGAAATAGCCCACCACGCGTCGGGACCTTGATTTTTACTCCGACGGTCGAGGGCAATATGGAATACTGCCCTCGTCATCCGGCAAACCTCCTTGAACTTTCTGACAACTACGACCACTTTCAGGAATCAACGGCGGAAGTGTCACGACCTTTCAGTCGACTTCTCGATGCATCGAGATACATCGAGATTTATAAAGATGAATCTTGCATCTTCTTCGTCGATCCTCGAAGCCCCCCAATTCCTTGGTGCAGCTTCATGTATCCGACCACTCACGACGTGACTCCACACGCGTCGCTCGACAAACAACCCAACGACTCCGACTATGTCTCATTTGTAACTCGACACTAGTATACATGTGTTTGATTATTTCGACACTTTTCATCGTAGTACACTTTCCACTAAACACAAGTTTCTCAAGCGTTCCAAATTCTCAATCGTGTTATGTCTCGCAACTTCTACCTCTTCACCATCTACGCTCCGTTCGGCATAACATCTATATTCTTGAAGGTCCCTGACTTCTCGACGGAGCTTCTTGCAGTAGCCACTCACAAACTAGCACACGTCGCTTGAATGAAGCGTCGAGGACCCGTGTAACGGGTCGAGTCTCCAGCTCCTCCTCTGAAGTCATTGTCGGAGTTCACAGAATGGCGTTCTCAGCCGCGTCAGGGGTTTACCCCCTTCGTAGGACTGAGGGGCAATCATCATCAATGACCCAGAGCAAGGAGAATTGAATGTTTTGAGTCTCCGGAGGCCCATTTCCATTCTTAACCAAACTCCTGGTTTTGGGACCCAAACTGAGGGTTTTTACCGCTAACTCATGTGTTCGCACGAGTTAACTTGTTTGTTTTATGTCGAAGTTCGTCGCGAACGAACTTTGATTTACGTTTTGATGTTCTGGCGCAAAATCGTCGCGTGCGAGGCACGCTTGCGATTTCGCGCCAGTCCTCTCGTCCTCACCCTCGCTCCCCCTATCCCTCGTCCTCGCTTGCTTGTTTGCAAGGAGGGCGAGGGGGGTGAGGGCACGAGGCCACGAGGCCTTGCCCTTGAGGCCCTCGTGGTCCCTCAGCCGCCGATCGGGCTGAGGCCGCGATCGGCGGCTGGCGGCTAGCCGGCTGGTGGCCGGCCGGTCGCTTGGCGGCCGCCGGCCGGCTGCGAGCTGGCCGGCGGCCAGCGAAGTGCTCGCCGCCGGCCAGCCCTTGCTGGCACGAGGGGTGGTGCGCAACCACCCCTCGCTTGAGAGAGGAGCGAGGGCCGAACCGGCCCTCCCGCTACATTACTCCCCACTTATTATGAACCGTCTCGGTTCATGAACAACAAGCAGGATTGTCAGTTAGCGAGTCATCAACATTGTGAAAGAGAATTAATGATTTCAATCACCAGCTAGACATGAACACGTGCATGGTACTTGGACCTAAGCTGCAGCTTGTAGGTCAGCACGGCTAGCGGCCTCCCCCCTTTAGGTTGGAGCGTCCGCGCGACAACCATGTTAGACGTCCACAACCTCCTATGGTCGCTGTCCATGAATGCTGCCCTCTGGGAATGTTGTTCACTTTTTCCGCATTCAGGTGGTACCTCCTGCCACGCGTCGATTTGTGCGAGCTGCAAGCTCGCTCCAGTACTCGTTGACCACCCCTGTGGGCAACTGAGATTCGGGCTCCCATGAATTATGTTCAGGTCCACAACCAGCCCAATGAACGAGCTACTCACTAACAACGCGCGGCCAAAGAGTACGCTCTCGGTGCTGGAGTAGGCGAAGGACCTTGTATTGGCCGTCGGCAGCAAGGACTGTTGGCGGTGGCTGAACGATTCCGTCTGTCGTGTATGGAGCCAGCAGGCTCATATGAAACACGTCATGTATTTTCACACTCGGCGGAAGTAGCAATCGGTATGCCACTGGCCCGATGCGTGCCACAATGGGAAATGGCCCAATCCACTTCGGTAGAAGCTTTCTTGCCCTTGGCGACTTCAGCTGAAGGTTTTTTGTGCTAAGCAACACTTTGTCACCGATGTCAAACGAGACCTCCCGGCAACCTTTGTCAGCATATGCCTTTTGTCGCTGTCGAGCTGCTTGAAGGTGACCCTTTGCCTCCTGTAACAAGGATTCGATACGCTCAGCAAAAGCTTGAGCAAAAGGAACCTGCCCTTCTGTACTCCCACTCTTCACCAATGAAGAGGGTACCACTGGATGCCGACCACTGTTCAACACGAACGGTGTGAACTGTGTGGACTCGTTCACCGAGTTGTTCACCGCAAACTCCGCCAGTGCTAGGAATTCGTCCCAATCATGCATGGCAGGGTCAATGTACATGTGGAGCATCTGCTCCAGAGTGCGATTCATGCGGTCTGTTGGTCTGTCAGTTTGAGGGTGAAATGCTGTCGACATTTGCAACTCACTGTAGAAGCATCGTTTGCCAAAAACTACTAGCAAATTTTTTATCTCGATCGGAGATAATGCGCAACGGCAAGCCGTGGTACTTTACGATATTCTCAAAGAAGAGACGAGCGGTCTCCTCTGCATTCACGTCAGTGGTTGTAGTAATGAAGTGTGTCATCTTCGTCAAAAGATCCACAACCACTAGTATTGCATCGTGGCCACGGGCCGTGTCCGGAAGACCAATAATGAAGTCCATGCTGACGCACTCCCATGGAGTCCCAGGAATGGGAAGCTGTTGGAGGAGTCCAACAGGCTTCTTGTTACTAGCCTTATTCCGAAGGCATGGGTCGCATGTCATGCGATACTTATGGACATCGATACTCCATCTTGGCCACCAATAGTGGTCCGAGAGTGCCTGTCCGGTCTTTTGGGGTCCCACATGACCTGCGACCGGCGGGTCGTGGAACTGGGAGATAACCTTTGCTCGAAGGTCTCCCGAGTTTGGCACAACAACTTGTTCTCCGTGCCAGAAGATTCCTGCGGCCTCCACCAAGCCGTACTTGTCCAGATTTNTGTTACTAGCCTTATTCCGAAGGCATGGGTCGCATGTCATGCGATACTTATGGACATCGATACTCCATCTTGGCCACCAATAGTGGTCCGAGAGTGCCTGTCCGGTCTTTTGGGGTCCCACATGACCTGCGACCGGCGGGTCGTGGAACTGGGAGATAACCTTTGCTCGAAGGTCTCCCGAGTTTGGCACAACAACTTGTTCTCCGTGCCAGAAGATTCCTGCCGCCTCCACCAAGCCGTACTTGTCCAAATTTTGAGAGTCTTGAAACCAAGAATCCACAAAGTATCCCATCCGGATCCTATTTACAAAATTGTTGTGATGGATGATCTCTTGTGGTGGTTGCTGTAGAGGTGCAGGGGGGTCTGGTGATTGTACTGTTGCTGTTGCAATGGCCATAAAACACCCACCGACCTCGGTGGTCGCTTTAATTTCTAAAGGCTGTTGGCTTAGTGGATCGGCCACATTGATGCATCCTGGCCGATATTCCCATGTGAACGAGAATCGACTCAGGTATTCGCTCCAACGCGCTTGTTGTCTGGACAGGTTCGGTTGCGTTTGGAAAAACACCAATGGATTATGGTTGGTCACGACCGTCACACCCCCTTCTGCACCCTCGAGGTAGCAACGCCACATCTTGAAAGCCTATACTACCGCAAGGAGCTCTTGATCTCCAGTCATGTACCGCGTTTCTGCGGGGATGAGCTTCCGGCTCTCATACGCAACTGGGTGACCGCTCTGCATGAGGACGACTCCGAGTCCTACTCCTGACACATCACATTGAACCTCCCACGGTTGCGATGGATCCGCAAGAGCTAGGACGGGGACCATGGATAGAAGCTCTTTGACTTTGAGAAAAGTGTTCTCGCAATCAGGTGTCCATTCCCAACGCACGTCTCTTCGCGTGAGCCTGGTTAGCGGTGCTACCAGGGTTGAATACCCTTGCATAAACCGTCGAAAGTAGTTTGCCAGGCCGAGGAAAGACCGAATCTGCCCAACATTTTCGGGGCGTGGCCAGTCCACAACGGCTTGGACCTTTCGAGGGTTGACACGGATGCCGTCCTTGCCAACGATGAGTCCAAGGTATTCAAGCTCATCTTGTGCAAACTTGCACTTGCTCACTTTCGCATAGAGCTGTTTCCAAAGGATTATGAGAACTTTGCGTAGATGTTCTATGTTCTCTTCCATTGATTTGGAGAAAACCAAGATGTCATCCAGGTAAACTAAGACAAACAATCTCAGTTGCTTGGCGAACGTTCGGTTCATTTCTCCTTGGAAGGTTGCCTGGGCATTTGTAGGCCCGAAGCATAACACTTAGAACTGATAGTGTCCCATGTGCGTTCTGAACGCGGGTTTGGGCACATCATCTTCCGTGATGCGGATTTTATGGTACCCTTCAGACAAATCCAAGGAAGAAAATACTTTTGCGCCTTGGAGTTGGTCAAAAAGGTCCTCAATTTGCGGAAAGGGAAATCTATTTTTCACCGTCAGCTTGTTCAATGCCCGGTGATCCACGCACATGCGTAAACCACCGTCCTTTTTGTTCACAACAAGGATCGGGGCACCGTACCGCGAGCTACTGGGCTTGATCCACCCTTTTGGAAGGTACTCTTTGATTTGGCGTTCGGCCTCTCGCTTTTCTGCTGGACTAAGGCGATACATGGGTCTGAACGGAGGAGTCGCCTCCGGTTGCAGCGGAATCGTGTGGCCCATGTGTCTTTCTGGTGGAAGCCCAGCCGGTGGGTCTTCGAATACATCTGAGAACTCCGCCAATAGAGATTTGATCTCTTGTGGCGTGTCTTCCTTCATGTCGTTCTCCACTTTCTATAGCTCAGCCAAGAAGTATTGACAACCTTGTCGAATACGTTTCTTGACCTGCATCGCAGACAAGCTGGCATGGACTTTGAGTTGGATCGGTGATAATTCCGTACTCGGAATCAACGTAAAGCGGCGCTGTCCTTTTAGGAGGATCAAACGATTTGATTCAAAGCACATTAGAGCCTTGTTGTCACGGAGCCAGGGATTGCCTAGCACCATGTCAAACGGGTGAAGAAGGTTGAGTACCTTCAACGTGACACTGTGTGTGTACCCTTGAATACAGATTTATGTTGTACAAGTATCGATCACGGGTACCGTACGGTTGTCACCGACAACAACTGCGCCATTCGATGGCTCGTACTTCAGGCCAACCTGTCGGGTAGAGCCAAGGCTATCAAAAGAGTCGTCTCCTCCAGTGTCAGCAAGTATGTTCACGGGAGCACTAGCTAGGTGTCCTTTGAACTGCATCGTCATGTTGCCTCCACTCTTCCGAGTGAGCAGACTTGACGACGGCAAGCTGAGTTTGTGATGAACACGGAATCCGTACGACGGGCGTCACAACTCCCGTGATTCACCCACTCGAGTCCACATCTTGTTGGCACATGTGAATTCGGCTAGCACCTTCCAGTCTTTAAATTTGACTGGGTCAAAATCGTTGACTAAAGGTAGTGCAAACGTGATTGAACTCATTGCTTTGAGGGCGTTTGCTTCAATCACTGCATCACACAACTCTGGCACAGTGGTCGGTGTCGCCACCACTAAGCATGTACGGTCATGCATCTTGTCTGGAGATGCAAGGTTTAGTGGGCAATGTTGGTCAGCAAGTGTAGAATGCGGTTCAACAAGAGGAGAGAAAACAACAGAGAAATTTGAACTCGTCAAAAACTCAAATTGTTTAACATCCTCATCTAAAAACATGAACCCACACTCGTGATCCTGTTCTACCCCCTGAGTGGTCCCCACTAACATCACTCAAGGGTGGGGAAAACCTGCCCCACGACCTTGTCCGTTACCACGGCCGGGCCCATTGCCGCGACCGCAACCCTGTCCACGGCCCTGTCCGTGGCTTCCTGCCGCACCATCCCCACGAGGTGCTGCTGCTGCAGCTAACACCGCGGCCTCTTGTCCACCACCAGCAGCCTCAGGGCATTGAGCCCTAAAGTGGCCCGGCTGCATACAGTTGTGGCAGAGCCCTTCGCGAAAGGTTGCGTTGCAATGCTCACGCGCCGCCTGCACCTCGTCATTCTCGCGGCTGCGCTTGTTGTTGGGGCTGTTGTGTCCACCAGTCCTCTTAGCTGGAGGGTTTGTGGACTGCTTGCCCTTGACCCCGCCTCGCTGTCTAGCTGACCCACCAGGCCCTGCAGCGTCCATGCGCATGTCGCAGCCTTGTTGTGCATGCGCGTTCGGCCGTGCATCAGAGTAGTGCTTTGGGTTTGCCGAATACACTTCACTCATGTAGTCGCGCAACGCCCTCCAGCTTGTCCAAGCTTGGCCAGTGGCTGTCGTGGTGGTCTTGTCCTTCAACTTCTCGTTGGGAAGACCTTTACGCAAGTACTCCAGCAGCATGCACTCCGGGTACTTGAAGGTCTAAGTCCCATCGTCCTCGGTGAAGCTTTCGGCTTCCTCCACGAGTGCGGTGAACTCGCTCAAGTAGGATTCGAGCGAGCTGCCCAGCTGCCTGAAGTCCTTGATCTTGTAGAAGGCGCGCTGCGCCTCCTCACGTTGGGTGCACTTCTTGCGCATGATCGCGCAGAAGGCCTCCCACGGCATGGGTTGTCACTTGAGGTGTGGCTGCTGCGCAGTCCACTCCTTGACCACATACTTGATGAGTTTGTGTTCAAGCCGCATCGTGGCAAGGTCGCCCCACTGGCTGAGTGGAGCCTTGTGGACACGTAGAACGTGCTCCATGCGGTTCAGCCAGTCGGAGAGCTTCAAGCCCTTTCGGAAGATCTCCACACTGTGGAGGAAGGACATGTTCATGACCGACCTCGAATTCGTCGAGGTAGGCAAGTCGTCGCTGCCACCTGCAGTGGCATCCGCAGCTGCGGCACGCTGCGCTTGCTGCTGCATCCGCACGTGGGTCACGCTCTGCAACGCCTTGTTGAAGTCGTTGCATCGGCGGCTTGCCTCCTGGGCGTCCAGGTGCTGCAGCTGGCGATCACGATCGAGGTCCGTGATGCTCTGCCCGACGTGGGCCAGTAGGTTGGCGAACGCCAACTTGAGCTCTGATGTCGTCAGAGCATCGGCAATAGCCCCCAGGGCCTCGCTTTGTCCGTGCACCCTCACCCACTGCAAGAGGGTACGGTTCGCATTCACACCTCCAAGGAGTCCCACCTTTCGGAGGAGACTGTCGTTGGTGACGACGCTCGAGTGGGCGCTGCCTTACCTCATTACGGCCGCATCGTAGGAAGGGAGGTCCGCCCCCATTCCTCCGAGTGGTGTCGTATCTCCACTATCAGTAGTGATCTTGAGTCGGCCTGCCGCCTCAGCAGCAAACTCCGCGAGCCTACGACGGTCATTGCGAATTGCCTTCGCGGCGACGTCGTGCGGCTCGTTCTCGCGGGAACTTCTCGTGTGGCTGCTTTCAACGCCCTTGCTGTTCTCGGCAGTCTCACTACCGTCGGCACCTTCAGGCGATGCGGCGGGCGCCTTGCCCTATTCGAGCAATCAGCTCGAGTTCGCCGCACGACGATGGCGATGGTTGCGATCCTCGTCGCCTTCACCATCGTCGGCATCGTGCTCTTTGTCGGGATCCTCCTCCGGGGGATCCTCCTCCATCGCGTCGTCCGTCGTGTGGGGGTCACCCACGTGCGCGCCGACATGCTCGTCGAGCAACATTTCGGCCTCCGCACGCTTCTCGGTATCGCCGAGGTTGGCGTCATTTGCCTTCGGCGGTACGGTTGCCTTTGGCGGTACGGTTGCCTTTGGCGGTACGATTGCCTTTGGGTTGGCAACCGTGCTCGCGGCGGCGGCTCCCAAAATTTGGAGTCCGCCGAGAGTTCGTGTTGAGGCCGTCACCACCTTGCCCTTGTTGGTCTTGGACGGTCCGGCACTTGCCATCTCGTCGCCCGTGCAACTACCACGTGAAGACCGTTGTGAGGATCACCCCACAACGTTAAGGAGGAATCGCCTCCCACAAACCCCTTGCTCTAACGATCGGTGAGGTAATTATAAATTAATTTTCTATGTTCCTAGGCCGCCACGTCGGCACAAGGTCGTGGGTTTTGAAACTAGTCCTCCTAAGCCGTGACTCACGGCGATTGGCAAAGACTAGTACCTAGGAAAACAGAAAATTGAAATGCAAGGGAATGACAACGAATGTGAGTGTCGCTCACAAGACAAAGGCAAAGAAGTGCAAAGGAGTTCTAGTAAATCCTAGCAACTCCTTCACTCCCTCTTCCTACTTCTTGTCCTTCCTTTGTCTTCTTGTCTTCCTTGGCCTCCTCTTGAGTCTTTGCGCGCCTTGCGCCCTTTGGCGGCGTCTTCCTTGCGCCGGCGGCGTTGAGGAAGCCGCCAAAATCTTGAAGGTGTTGTCCTTCCTCCTTTTTTGGGTGCTCTCAGGTCGTGAGAGCTTCTGGCCTTGGGGAAAAATGCTGTCCCAATTTTTTGGATGAAGAAGGAAGGAGGGAACCTTGAAAAGAGGGGAAAAACTTGGTGGTTTGGGAGTGGGCACTCCCCACCCCGTCTCACAAAAATCCCTTAGGTCCCCTGGAGGTGAGGAGAGATTGGAAGAAAGAGGCTCCCCCAAGTAGAGCTCTTTTTCAACTCTCCAACGCACTTAACGGCAGTTTAATCTGTTAGGTGTAGATGCCGTAGTCCCTTCTGACGTTTCTGTTGTTGCTTGTAGCTGCCGGTGGCGTTTTGTCTGTCGTAGCCGCCGTTTCCGTCGAACTCTTCGTCGCGAGGGTCGTCTGGCTCTGAGAACCACTGTAACGGGTCAAGTCTCCAGCTCCTGCTCCGAAGTCGTCGTCGGAGTTTGCAGAATGGCGTTCTCAGTCCGCGCCAGGGGTTTACCCCCTTCGCAGGACTGAGGGGCAATCGTCATCAATGACCCGGAGCAGGGAGACTCGAATATTTCGAGTCTCCGGAGGCCATTTCGGCTTTTAACCAAACCCCTGGTTTTGGGACCCAAACCGGGGGTTTTTACCTCAAACTCGTGTGTTCGCACAAGTTATTTCGTTTATTTTATGTCGAAGTTCGTCGCAAACAAACTTCGATTTACGTTTTGCCGTTCTGGCGTGAAATCGTCACGTGAGAGGCACGCTGGTGATTTCGCGCCAGTCCTCTCGGCCTCACCCTCGCTCCCCCTATCCCTCGTCCTCGCTTGCTTGTTTGCAAGGAGGGCGAGGGGGGCGAGGGCACGAGGCGACGAGGCCTCGCCCTCGAGGCCCTCGTGGCCCCTCAGCCGCTGATCAGGCTGAGCCCGCGATCGGCTGCTGGCGGCTGGCCGGCTAGTGGCCGTCCGGTCGCTTGGCCGGCCGCCGGCCGTCTAGCCGGCCGACAGCGAGCTGGCCGGCGGCCAGCGAAGTGCTGGTCGCCGGCCAGCCCTCGCTGACACGAGGGGTGGTGCGCAACCATCCCTCACTTCAGCAAGGAGGGAGGGCCGAACCGGCCCTTACGCTACAACCCTCCTTGTCCTTGTGTATATGTGCTCAACTTGTTGGACACTTATCATTGAAGTACACTGTTGTTTAGTAAAAGTGATTCATTTTTCTCAATTATTCTAGTTTTCCACTGCTGTGCAACTGATCCCTGTAAACCACCTTTGTTCTGCTCAGCGTAACACTATGTTGCACGCGGCATAACATAAAATGCGTCATTGGTGGTGGAAGAGAACTTACGCTGAAAACAGGGATACTTGAATGAAGTTCCGCACATTCGAGGGGCTACTTGGTGATATCCCGGAAGCGCTGGCTACTCATTTACGCCAGTCCCGGTCGGTCTCCCTTTTCACGTGCCATGAACGCCAACGCCCCTCACAAGACGCTCTGATCCCCGACGCAAAATGGTTTCCTTCCATCAAACTACTTATAATGGAGCTAGAAACAGGCTGAACCGTTAGTTCAACCCCGTCATTAGAAAGATATTCAATAGATAATACTTTAACAATTGAGCAGTTCGAATTTCGACTCCGCGACTGACCCCACCTCTGCGCGAGCCAAACCTCTCCGGTTCGGTCTCCCCCTTCACACGCCACGCAAGCGGATACTGCCGGAACCTTCGCGGAACGCCTCCACCTCCTGACACCTCGTCCGTCTGCGCCTGCGGCTCATAAAGGAGCAACACCGCCTACCACAATACCCGTCCGCCATTTCCATCGCTACCCGTCCTCAATTTCGGCCACCACCACCACCAGTGCTTTCGGCGGCAACAGCGGCAGCAGCGGCATCAGCTCCCCACCAAGTGATTGTACACAGCCGGAAAGGTTTTTTTCCACCACGACGCCGTAAGGAGGAGGTGAACCGAAACGGTCTTGATTGTTGTTCCTCGCGAATCTTCGGACTAGCGACACGACAGCACTGCTGACTGGACAGCCTTTCTTCGCAGAAGCCTATCTTCGCAGAAGCTTACTTTGGCGGAAGCCTACCTTGGCAAGAAACCCGCACTGCGCGCGGAACGCGTTTGCTAAAGTGTTTACTGGAGGACGGAGAACATCCCAATCTCACCCCCACTCCCCCAGCACACACTCCTCACTCCTCCACCCCCCACTCTCCCAGCCCCCCCTCCCGACTCCCCCAACCCCCACTCCCCACTCCCCACTCTCCACC
>SZWC01001933.1:226408-237768 GCA_023375785.1 Penium margaritaceum
TCAGGTGACGATCGTATCGGGGACACGGGTGGAGGTCGGATACCCGTCTGCAGCTGACGGAGGCGCTCCTGTAGAAGACGAATCTCCCGCTCCTGGGAGTCATCCTCAAAGCCTGGCATGAATGGCTCGTCATCAAGGAGGTCCGCAGGTGGTGGGGAGACCACACCAGGAGGTGAAGCAGGCGGGGCACCTGTCACGGGCACCTGAGCCGAGTGCTGGGTGGAGGCCGCAACGCCGGCAGCTCCCTCAGAAATCCGCGGAGGAGCCGTGGACTGAGCGCGCAGGAGCTCAGTCAGTGTGCGGATAGCGTCAGTCTGCTCTCGCTGCAGACGACGCATCTCCTCCTGCTGGCTGCGCAGGTCCTCAATGGCCTGCGAGCGAGGGCTCAATACCCCTGAAGAAGAGGAGGAGGGATCACCTGGTCCCTTGTCCTTGTCGTCGGGCGAACTCATGTCGCCGCTCACTAGGGGACGACAGGTCAAGTTTGCCGGATTTCAAAACCGTCTGCATTTCTCGGCGAGTTGAAACGCTGGCAACTTTTGACTTTTCGGTTGAAAAATTGGCTAAGTGTAATGCTGACGTCAGCAAGTGGTTGCTGACGTCAGCACGACCTGATGACGTCAGCAACCAACAATGCTGACGTCAGCTCGTCCCCTCCTTTTTTTTTGTCACGGTTCTGCCGCTTCGGGTGGCACGCAGCAGCCCCGCGGAAGCTGCGTTGCAGCTTCCGCCCAGCTGCTGCTGCAGCTGTGTTGTCAGCTGCAGCAGCAGCTGCGTAGCTGTGTGTGCAGCGGTGGCAGCGGCGGCTGCGCTGCTGCCGCTGCTGCTGCGCGCGGCGGCTGCTGCTGCGTGCGGCGCTGCAGTTGCGCGTCGCAGCTGCTGCTGGCTGCCGCCGCCGCGCGCTGCTGCTGGCTGCCGCCGCCGCGCGCTGCTGCTGCTGCCACTGCTGCGCTGCTGCTGCCGCCGCGAATGCCGCTGCTGCTGCTGTGCCGCTGCTGCTGCTGCGCCGCTGCTGCGCTGCTGCTGCCGCCGCTGCTGCCACGCTGCTGTGGCGGCCGCTACTACTGCGCTGCTGCTGCGCGGCTGCCGCCGCCGCCTCTGCTGCTGCTGCTCTGCTGCTCCGGCTGTGAGGGGTGGGAAAGGCGGCTGCACGCACCGCAGCTGCCACACACCTCTGCGTGGCGGTACGCGCTGCTGCTGCTGCCTCAGCAGCTGCGAACTCACGTGGTGGGTGGAGTGCGCGGACGGCGAACGGCCGTCTCCAACGGGTCCCAGAAGATCTGCTACAGCGGTGACTCTCAGTGCTGCTGCTCTGCTGCGTCTCTGTTGCGCAGCTCAGTGAGAACTGTCTCACTGCTCTGATACCATGAGAAAGTGCGTAGAAGCTTCCTAGCAGCACAGCCGCTGACCGGGCGTCAGTGCCTAGTCAGACGGTGACGACAGTCACAGGTCGTACACACAACGGCAAGGGTTTGGCTAGGAGACACAANTATAGCATATGCAGAGAGAAATGACAACTGACAGGTCCAGGGCATAAATACCTGCCGCGGCGCACGGCGGGTGTCGCACGCGGCAGTCCAAGAGCTGTCCTAAAACCGGCCCAAAACCACTGTTTTGGCCGTAACTCTGCGCACACATGTCAGAATCCTACGCCGTCTGAACCTAGACGTGCAGAATCAAAAGACGCACGCAACGACTGGACACATGCATGCATCCATCGACTGACAGCAAGTATAAAATGCAAAAGCATGCAAATGGGCCTCATGCCCAGTCCGCCGAAAGGCGCCTGCAAGACGTAGAAGGCATAGCAAGGAGTCCCGGTGACATCTGGGGCTCTGGAACAGTGGTCGGTCAGCTCCAGACGGGTAGTCCGCCGCCTGTCGTCGCGCCGGTGTCACCAGGGCCGCCTGCCTCAGGGATCTGCACGAGTATGGACACGGCCGAGTGGTCACAGTAAACTGTACAGGAACGGCACAAAGCACAACACTCTCGGCTTGTATACATCCGCGTGCAGATGATTGACGGCGAGACTTGACGCCACTGGAGTGTCGCTCAATGGAGCCGACGCACGCTGAGGCCCACTCACCCTTCGCTGGAGCCTCCTTCCTCTGGCGATGCGCTCAGCTCCATCGGAAGGCCTCCTTGGCGGTCGGGCCGCCGGCGGTCACTGCCACTGCAGTTGCTGTCTACATGCACCTAGCGCTATGTCTGGTTGTGGCATGGCGTCTGCTGCATCATGCGGTGCCTAGGGTCCATGTCTCCTGCTGTATGGCCCTGTTTGACATCGCTGACTGTCGTAGGCACTGCCTGGGTTCGGGCAGCCATGACTCCTTGTTTTCAGGCAAAACGGACGACGCCCGGGTTTTGGGCTGTCGGGCGTCTGGCAGGGCTCACCGAGAAAACCGTGCCTGCCAGAAAATAGGTCTAGGTCTATTTTCTGATTGGCTGGTTAGCTGAGTAACAAGTTCTACACTAGTGGGAGGGAGCTAGAGCTTGGAGGGGTCTCCCATTGTTGCTCATTCTTCATTCCTAATGAGTCACTTTCAGTTTTCAGCTGCTTTGTGGCGCTAACACTGGCATGCACGTTTCTGAGTAACAAACCCTGAGCTTCAAGACTTAGACTCTAGAGCAGCACACTGAGGGGGCAGTAGATTCAAGCAACGAGCGTGGAAGCCCGCACGCTGCATCAACAACGCCGCAGCCCCAACCTGCTGCCTAGGTTTTCTAGCTTGGTATCAGAGCTAGAGCGTAGCAGCAACAACAGAAGACTTGCGTACAGGTGCCAGACAACGCCGGCGGACCCCCATACGCGCCAGTGCCTGGGAAATGCTACCGGATTTTTCCCGGCAGCATTGACCCGCCTGGTGGCGGTGTCAGATTTTTTCCCGCGGCCACTGGGCGAGGGGAAGTGCTGCCCAAATTTTATTGGCAGCGCTGACCCCCACGCGTGACGCGAGGAGGTGAGCGGCAGGCCGCGGCCGACACCTGCGGGTGACTACGCATGCTGCCACGTCATCCAGGTGCAGTGACTCGCACCAGCACGCAGCAGCAACAGTTTGCAGCAGCGGCAGCCGCAGGCAACGGCAGCGAGCAGTGGCAGTAGCAGCCAACAGCAGCTGCGTGCAGTAGCAGCAGCAGGCAGAAGCAGTAGCTCGCAACAGCCCACAGCACTAGCAGCTCGTAGCAGCAGCTCGCAGCAGCAGCAGCCCGCAGCAGCAGCCTGCATCAGCAGCCCGTAGCAGCAACGAGCAGCAGCGTTAGCAAGTAGCAACTGCAGCAGTGTGCAGTAGCAGCAACAGGCTGCAGCAGCTGCAGCAGTTGCAGCAGTTGCAGCAGTGAGTCGCAGCAGCAGCCAGCTGCAATTTCAGCAAAAGCGAGCAGCTGCCGGGAGCAGCCAGCAACGGGTGCTGCTTCTTGCTGCCCGCACCGAGCAAGCAGCGAGCAACAGCCCGCTGGCGCCAGCGAGCAGCAGCTCGCTGCCAGCGCGCAGCAGCCCACTACTCGCAACAAACACCGGGCAGCTGCCCGCTGTTACAGACGAAAGAAATAAAAAAACAAAAAAAATCCCCCAGCCCACCAGCTTCGCTGCTGCAGTTGCGACAACTGCCTTTGCTGCTGCAGCAGCCACAGCAGCCGCAGCAGCCAGCAGGAGCAGCACTTACTGCTGCAACTGCAGCCGTAGCAACAACAATAACAGCAACAGCAGCCGTAGTAGCAGAAGTAGTAGCTGCATTAGTAGTAGTAGTAGCAGTAGCAGATACAACAGCAGCAGCAGCAACAGCAGTAGCTACAGCAGCTAGAGCAGTAGCTACAACAGCAAAAGCAGTAGTAGCAGCAGCTACAGTAGCGGCCCCAACAACCGCCACTGCTGACGTCAGCATCCCGTGCTTACGTCACTGCTGACATCACTGCAGACGTCACTACTGACGTCATCAACTCACAAAAAAAAAACAAACAAAAAAGGGGGCAAGAGAAGGGGGAAGAAAACCTAAGGGTGGACAGGACGTCCACCGCCCTCAGCTGATGTCATCGCTAACGTCAGCAACAACACATAAGAAAGCAAAACAAAGGGGCATGGCTGGTAGCCCCAATGGGGAGGGGTCCTCCTCTGTTGGGGGGGACCCCCACCCCCCCTTTCATGCAGCGACAGCAACAACAGCAACAGCAGCAGTAGCAGAAGCAGCAGCAGCAGCAGCAGCAGCACTAGCAATAGCAATAGCACCAGCAGTAGCAGCAGGAGCAACTAGAGCAATTGCAACAGCAGGATTAGCAACAGCAGCAGTAGCAGAAGCAGCAGCAGCAGTAGCAGAAGCAGCAGCAGCAGTAGTGACAGATACCCTTTGGCGTCGTTGGCGACGACCCTGACCCCCTCGCCGCTCTTGAGCAATAGCTCGCCGCCCTGACGCAACAGCTTGCGGCACTGCAGTCGTTGGTCTCTCAGACTGCTGCCAGTGCGCCGCCATCCTTCATCCCTCTAGGGTACGCCAGCCCAACTGTGTCTGCTGCCACGCAATACGTGGCACAACAGCAGACTCAGCGCCCGCGACAGACAGTGACCTTCGTCCTTGGCCCCACTCTGGGTGCCGGCCGCAGGCAAAAGGACTTAGAGACGCCGCCGCCGCCGCTTCAGGCCGGCGAGCAGTTCCGGAGTTGGGAGCTCAGCTTCTGGATCTGGGCACAGGGTGAGGGCCTGTGGGCATAGTACACCCTACCGTATGATGCCACCCTGGCCGACCAGTTATATGACGCTGGTCGTGCCGTCCGTGCTCTCGTCCCTGGCACCCCTTGGGCTTCCAGCCTCGCCCTCGACCCCCCCTTAGGCGACTTTACCGCTGACGCCACCCCAGACTCTGCAGCCGCATGGCACGTCCTCACTCGTCCCCATCGCTTGTCCAGCGAGGCTGAGACCAGCCGCCTGCTGCGGGAGTTCAACTCCCTGCACATGGGGGAGACCGAGACGATGACCTCCTACTGGCAGCGGGCGGAGGACATCCTTCGTCGCCTCGGGACCTCTGCCCCACCCCCTTTGGTCGCGCTCCTCACCATCAAGTGCGGTGCCACCGCCGCGTACGCGGACGTCTTCGTCCACTACTCTCACGACGTCCTCTCCACCATGGCGACCTAGGGCACCCTCATGCCCTGGGCATACAAGCTCTTCCTCCGGATTGAGGGAGTCCATCTTGAGTCACCGTGCACCGCGGCAGGTACTTATGCCATGGACCTGTCATTTGTCATTTCTCTCTGCAAATGCTATTGAAGCATTATGACACTTTGAGTTGTGTCTCCTAGCCAGACCCTTGCCGTCGTGTGTACGACCTGTGACTGTTGTCACCGTCTGACGGGGCACTGACGCCCAGTCAGCGGCTGTGTTGCTAGGAAGCTTGTATGCATCTTCAAATGGTATCAAAGCAGTGAGGCATCCATTGCTAAGCTGCGTAGCAGAGATGCAATAGTGGCAGCAGTAGTGAGAGCCACAGCTAAAGCCACGGTCTTGGGAGGACCCACCAATCCACGGTGATCCACCGCAGCAGATTGCAGTTGCGGAGACATCCTTGCAACCGTATCACCACGCTACCACAACGGGGAGGCCATGGGTTTCCCAACCCCCTCCAGTAGTAGTTGAGGCATGAGATGTTGAGAAGGGGTATGTGAAGGGTCCCAGAAGCTTCACTCAGGTCGCACATACCACCTTCCCCGGACGTGAGAGAATGCAACTGCCCAATTTGACCACCACTTTTGGCGTGTAAGAGCTCGCTAGAAAGCTCTTGCAAAACCATATCCATCGCTTCCACTCCCGCCTCATTTCATGCCCTATAGACTCCAGGAAATAAAAAACGCCATGAGATCTAGATGTTTTTCAAATTTTGGGCTGAACAGAAAACGGTGATTTTTTTCAAACTTTCTTGAATGTTTTTTTTGCACGAAACCACTGCCATTGCATTTAACATCCTTTGGCACGTAATCGCTCCAATTTTTGCCTCATTTGGACAACCTTCATGCTGACGTCATCATCGTGAGTGATAATGTCAGCACCAACACAGCCAAATTTTTGGCTGAAACATCACTTTTTTCTTAGCATTGGAAATTCTTGATAAACATTGATACTTCTGGAATCTGATCAGTTTGACGTCCTGGTCCATATTGAGCGTTGACATGGCTCCGACCGGTGACAAGGACAAAGGACTACCAGATCCCTCTTCCTCCACCCCAGGGGTCATGAGCCCTCGCTCGTAGGCCATTGTGGACCTGCGTAGTCAACACGATGAGATTCTTCGTCACCAGCAGCAGTAGACTGATGCCATCCGTGCGCTTACTGATCTTGTTTGTGGTCAGTCCACTGCCCCATTGCAGACATCCAGGGGAGTCGCCGGTGCCATATATTCTGCATAGCAGTCAACATCTACACCGAGGAGAGCAGCTGGTCAGGACCCGCCACTTTTTGATCCTTTGGATGAGGACCCCGGCATGCCAGGCATGGAGGATGACACCCATGAGAGGGAGATTTGCAAGCTTCAGGAGCGTCTGCACCAGCTTCAGACGTGTTCCGGCTCGCTGTTCCCGGAGATCCGACCCTCGCCTCATCCCTACCTTGGCAACTTTCCCCATCCCTCGTTCCTCCTAGCCTGTGGTTGCCCTTCCCACGGAGCGGCAGCCCAAGGATTTTGAGACACCGCCACCACGCTATGTCAGCGAGGACGGCTTTGTCTACTAGGAGACTCTCTTCTTGGTCTGGGCCACTTCAGAGGCGGGATGTGTCAACCGGCCTGAGGCAAACGGACTAGAAAACAGGGCCGACACAATAGCACCTGCCGTCCGCTCCTAGCATTTCAGCTAGGAGAAGATATCACCCTCAGGATCACGGTTCCACACTGAGCAGTTCCTAGGCAATCACTTGCTAGCAACTGTGTCCACTTAACACTTGGTCACTTTCGCGCGAGGTGCTAGTCAAAGACTAACTCCTGGGGCTTAGACCAACCAGTGCCTTCTTTATACTGTTCCTTAGTTGGACAACTCTGTGAGGAGCATCTAAGGCCAGATTGTGTAATTAGAATGAGGAATGAGCCTGGTACATATAGTCCTAGGCCTGGCTTCTAAGGTGTGTGGGTAGTGACACTTTTGGGGTGGTCACTCCACACCACCTCACCAGTCCGCCAATTGGCGCATCCACTGACCGCCAAGTGGCGCACTCTCCTCATGCATGGAGAAATGTCTAAGAAACTTCCCCTGTGCTAGAAGGTAAAAAAACCTCCTACGCACATCAAGGCTCGATTGCAGGACCTGTTGTCCCTAAGTCCAACATGCTATCCGTTGCGCTACACTTCTGGTGTCTCGCTTGGACTTGCACCACGAACAAGGTTTGGGGGACTTACTCCAAGGGAGCAGTGCATGCCCAACCTGTCTGTCAACCCATAGCAGTGGCCATGGGGCATAGAAGAACAACAATCTCTCCCTTGCACCGTAGGCCACCTGCTGTGGTAGTTTTCTTCGGCATGAACCTATAGCTCTAGGTTGTGTTTGTGCATGTCAGTTTTTTTTTTTTTTTTTGGTCTTTAGTTCTCATCTCTTGCATCCACCATGCCGACTCCTCGAGCACCTGCAACATGCAAATCACTGTCTAGCGGCTTTGTCAAGAAGTCCGCAAGCATTTTCTTGGTTGCGACGTGCTCCAGTTCCACGACACCCTTGGCGATAAGGTCACGTGAGTAGTGGTACCGAATATCGATGTGCTTTGTACGCCGGGAGATCATGTCGTCCTCTACCATAGCCATGGCACTTTGGTTGTCGATGTGGATGACCGTTGCCTCCTCTTGTGGTGCCTTGATCTCATCAAGCAAACTGCGAAGCCACTGTGTTTCCTTGCACACTTCGGAGAGTGCAATGTACTCCGCCTCAGCAGTAGAAAGCGAGACGCAGTCCTGCTTCCTGCTTGCCCACGAGACCGCACCACCATTGAGAAGACAAACAAACCCTGAGGTGGACTTCCTGTCATCAATCCGTCCTCCCCAGTCCGCGTCAGTGTAGCATCTCAGCCGCAGCAAGTCTGATCCTTCTAGACCTCCAAACCGGAGTCCGACGTGCCGAGTCTTTTTGAGCTAGCGAAAAATCCGCTTCACGACTTGCCAATGTTCTGGCCCAGGGTTGGCCACAAACCTGCTCACCTGCCCCACTGCAAAAGCAATGTCAGGTCGTGTTCCCACCATTGCATACATGAGGCTTCCAACGGCGGACTGGTATGGAAGGTTTTGCATCTCCCGCCGGTCTGCCTCGTTGCTTGGTGACATGGAGGAGGAGAGCTTGCAGTCGGAGGGCATGGGGGTGCTGACGGGCTTGCAGTCCTCCATGTTGTAGCGCTTCAAGATGTCCATGATGTACTTGGTCTGGTTGAGCTCGACGGTGCCTGCTTTGCGGTTACGGTGAACAGCAATCCCGAGGTAGTACTCGAGAGGTCCCATGTCCTTCATCTTAAATCTGCTGGCCAGATCTTTCTTGAGGTCCGTGAGGGCCTCCTGCGAGGAAGAACACATGATAAGATCATCCACGTACAATGCCACAAGTAGCAAGCCACGTTCGTCCTCCCGCACATAGACGCTAGGGTCATTTTTGCAATGTGCGAAGGAGATCTCAGCCATGAAGCTGTCCATCTCCTTGTACCAGATCCGTGGGGCCTGTTTCAGTCCGTACAACGCCTTCACCAGCTTGCACACCTTACCCTCGGGTGCTTTGACACCTTCCGGTACCTCCATTAGCACCTCCTTGTCGAGCTTCCCATAAAGGAAGGCTGTCTTCACATCCACCTGGTGGATCTCAAGGTCTTTGGCGGCAGCGACAGCAAGCAGGGACCTGATGGAGGCAAACGTGACGACCGGTGCGAAGGTCTCATCGTACTCAGAACCTGCGCGCTGTGAGAACCCTTTCGCCACGACCCTTGCCTTGTACTTGTCGATGCTATCATCTTGCTTCCGCTTCAACCTGAGCACCCACTTTGAGCCCACCACGTGAGCGTTAGCGGGTCTGTCCACCAGCACCCATGTGCCATTTTCTTCGATGGACGCGAGCTCGCTGTCCACCGCCTCCTTCCACTTGGCCGCATCGGGCCTTGCCAGCGCTTCAGCCACAGTGAGCGGCTCTCCCTGAGCCAAACAGGACCAGCTCAGTCCAGTCCAACTTCCAGTGTCAGCGTCGTACTTTGGAGTTTGTTTTCTTTGTCGTGTGCTGCGACGTTGCATTGCTGGTGGATATTTGCCATGCTGTTGCTCCTGTGGTGTTGGCTGCCCTGGAGTTGAATTTTCCTCTTTTGAAGAGCCACTGGCCTCCGAGCTGGTCTCAGAGGCCTCGGACGTCTCCGACTCTGTGTCGGAGCTCGCCGCTGCGTCAGCCTGCGCAGCCACTCCCCCTGGCACACCACTCTTCTTCACGGCTTGCCGCACTCGCACCACTTGCCAGTTTTCAGGAGCTTGATCTCCTGACTCTAGCAGCACCAACCACTCTCCCTGTTTTGGAGCTTCCGTGGGATCAAGCATCTCTTCCTTGCCTGGTTTCCTCTCGTCAAAGGTGACATCCCGGCTGGTGATGAGTCTTCTTCCTGCCAGGTCCCACAAGCGATATGTCTTGTGGGCCGTCTCATAGCCCACCATAACGCACTTTCGTGCTCTTGAATCCAGCTTGCCGGCACCCTCACCCACCTGGACCTTTGCCCATGCGGTGCAGCCGCATACTTTCAGGTGTGATGCGTCCGGCTTCTTCCCTGACCAAACGTCTTGTGGTGTCATCTGTTGCTTTCCCTTCTTCTTTCCGCGCCTGCCCAGAGCAGCCGCAGGAGTCAGGTTGACGAGATAGCATGCCGTTCTTGCCTCTTCTGCCCAGAACCGCGGTGGAAGCTTTGCATCGAAGAGCATGCTACGCACCATGCCGAGGATGGTCTGATTCATCCGTTCGGCAACACCATTGCTCTGCGGCGTGTAAGGCGTTGTGGGCTGGTGGTTGATCCCATGTTGCCGCAACCAGCCCTTGCATGCCTCGTACTCTCCGCCGTTGTCGCTCCGCATCCCTTTGACTCTCTTTCCGGTCTGCCGCTCCACCATGGCGACAAACTCCTGCAACTTTTCTCTGACCTCTCCCTTTGTTTTGAGGACGAAGATCCACACCTTGCGGCTGTGGTCGTCAATGAAGGTCAGAAAATACTTGCTACCACCGTTTGATGCCGTGCGAAAGGGTCCGCACACGTCGGTGTGAATCAGGTCAAGGGCTGATTCTGCACGGCGACCATTGCGCTCAAAGCGAGTTCGCTTGGTCTTGCCTTGGAGGCAAGGTTCACACAGGCTGCCACACTCAACCGCATCCTTCTTGCAACCATCCATGCCACGGACCAGCTGTTGTTGCTGAATGACTTGGAGCGTGCTGTTTGCAACGTGCCCAAAGCGTCTGTGCCACAGATCAGTGTCTTCGTCCTTTGCGGCAGAGGATACTTTTTCAGTTCTTGTTGGTGTGCTCTCCTGTGTTGGTGCCGAGACCACTGCCTCCGCTGCACCCGCATGACCCTCGACTTCCGAGGTCTTTGTTGCCGTTGTCTGCAATACGTAGAGTCCGTCAACCCGTGGAACCTGTGCCACGAGATCTTTGTTGGCATAGAGGACCTTGATGTCCTCGTTCCTGGCGATGACCGCCTTCTTCTGTGTGAACACCACTGTCATGTCGTTGTCCGTTATCTTTGACACGGACAGAAGGTTTGCCGCAAAGGAGGGCATGTAGACCACGTCACGTAGCCGTAGATCCTTCTCTGCACCATTAAGGTTGATGCTCACCAGCTTGTCTCCCACGCCCTTTGCGTTGACGACACTGCCGTTTGCACATCTGAACCGCCGATCGGTGGGGCCGATGGAGACAAATCCAGCCTGGTAGTTGCTGGAGTGATGATCGGTGCCGGAGTCGAGCCCAAAAGCTCCTGGCCTGAGCAGCGCCGCTCCTTTTGCTGGAGGCGTGCTCTGTGCCATCATGTTGGTGGCCTCTTTGCCACCCTTTTTGTTGCCTTTGTTCCCACCGCTTCCGCCGTCTTCCTTCTTTGGCGACCTGCACTCTCTTGCCCAGTGCCCAGGTTTGCCGCAGTTGCGGCAGTTACCCTGTCGCTTGGGAGCCTTGCCGCCATTGTTGCCTCCGCCGCCACCGCTTCCGCTGCCGCCTTTCTGACCAGAGGCTGACCCTTTGCTCCCGCGGCCACCGTAGCGTGCGGCATAGGCTGAGAAGTTAGCCTCACTTCCGCTGCGGCGCATGGCCTCGTTTCGCACGTACTCGGACACTGCCGTGTACGTCAGGTCGTCCTCCTTCCAGCCGCCCATGACGGTGATCATTGGACTCCAGCTCTC